>BJCO01435800.1:0-27892 GCA_018326465.1 Flaveria floridana | reverse complement strand
TAATTATTTAATAAGAGAGAGAGGCGGGAAAATTTTGGTGAGAATAATTGTGGTGTTGACACGTGTCATCACAGATACCTTTCTATTAGAATAGAAAGATAATATATAAAAAATAACGTGTTGTTGTAAATTAATAAGTTTTAATTTCAATAACGTAGTATGTATTAATGGTTAATTTTGATCGACTTGATCTAGTTATAGAAGTCTTAAGGAAGAAATGCATGATTTTAAACAACAGTAACTTCATTATTTATTTTTACGTATATGATGTTTAGAACGTGTAAAAAATATTATAAAACAAACAAACAAACAAACAAACAAACAAACCCAGTATATCCCACTCAATAGCAGGGTCTGGGAGGGGTAGGTGGTGGCAAGTCTTTCCTCTATCCAGATAGGTAGAGAGACCGCTTTCAAAGAGACCTCTGGCTCGATAGCAAAAGCAGTAATGCTAACGAATCAACATATAATCAAACATACGATATGTGATATATGGTATATGGTACAGCACACATCAGGGAAGCATATAATCAACATATAATCAACATATAATCAAACATCATACAACAAACATTGAAATATCACCAAAAGAAAGTATAAAAGGAAGTAAAAACTATTATAAAATGTTTTAAAATTGTCAAATAAAAAAATAAAATTTATTGGTAAAAACAATGCAGATATTTTCTCTAAAACATTATTATGAAATCATATATAAAAAAAAGAAGTATAAGTATATTTAACAAATATTTATGTAAGAAATTCTTTTATATGTATGTATATTGAATTGATTTTTCAAATAACATTAAAGAAATTAAAAAATAAATATTTTTATTAAATGTGGTTAGTTATATGATTGTACATGTGACGTTACATTTTGAATAGACTACTCACTTTATCAAAAGATAAAACTAGAAAAACATTTGGAGTACAATATTTTAATAAATGCTATGAATGAAAATTATGCAAACAAAATTTCTTTTTATAAAAAAAATTAAGATCGGTATACAATGTTTTGTAACTAGTAATGCATTATTTAAATAATTTTAGTAATCCACACACACATATATAAGCTCACTTTATTAGTAATCAGGTAGTTTAGTCCGGTGACGAAGTTTGAACATTATCGTATGGGGGGCGAGGGTGAAATTAATATTTTTTACGAGGGTGAACTCGATAATATATAAAAATTTACATTACCGGATCAAAAATTTACACTATCGGACTAAAATTTAATACTAATGACGAAAAAAAGAGGGGGGTGGGGTCTCCACTATACTTCGCCCTTGATTCAGTCTGTAGTAGGTGTAAAATAATCACGAAAATAAATTTTTTTTGCCATGCTTTACAAAGAAAGAGAGAATATTTACGTTGTTTACTCGAGAGATAATTGTACCCATTGGATATCTTCTTCTAACATGTGACTCATTTGCACATCTTTAATCCCTCTTAACTCCAAACCGGTTTTCATTGTGTATGGTTGTTCGATCGTATTTCGTTATCTAATTTTCAAATCCCTTTAATGGTCATTGCCGATCCTTTGATGATCATATCATTCATCAGCTAACGTTGATTCATTTGTTAACATGAATGAAAGCACAAAGGATGATTCAATTACATTTATTTTTAATGATCCGCAAACTAAATTTGAACAAAATTAAAAAATCAAATTTAAGAAATTCAAATAAACGTTAATAAAAAATAATATTCGATAAAAAATAAAATAAAGGTTAAAAATCAAATCAAATTTTAAAAAGGAAAAACATAAAGGTATGTATAAAATCTAAAAAATGGAAAAAAAGATATATGCGCTTAAAGTAAAAGATTAACAAAACCACATAAAATTTAAAAATAAAATCGAATAAATGCTTATAAATCTCAAAATAAATATTAGAAAACCAAATTAAAGTTAAAACACAAAAACTATTTGATACATGTATTGGTTTTTGGATTTGAACTTTCACAAGGTTTTTGGATTATTTGTTTTTATATTTATTTTTATATACCTTTTTATTTTTTCTTTTGTTTACTTTTTAAATTTGATTTATTTTTAACCTCTATTTTATTTTTAACCTTTATTTTTAACGATTATTAAAATTTATTTTCACTTCTTAAATTTGATATTAATTTTTTAATTTTATTAAATTTGTTAATTTTTTAAATTTTTATAGAAAATTACATAACATGTCCCTATGGTTTGTGTAATATTTGACCCATTTGTAATATAAACCCAAATCCATTTGGGTCATTCATGTAATAAAAATTTATTATTTAATCATTTTATTTTATTATTATGATCAAATACATTAATTATGTCATTTATTCAATTTATAATAATTTTATAGTTTATAAAATAATTTTTTTATAAATTTATAAAGTTTTATCATAAGTATTGGATTTTATAATAAATAAAAGAAATGATTAAAATTACAAAGTTTACAAATTTTATAAAGATTATAAAGTCAATATGTTAAATATATAGGTTTTATAAACTTTGGGGTTGAAATGGTTAATTTAAAACTTAATTTAAATTATTTTTACATGAAATGATAATAATTCAAAATTCCATAGACAAAATTGTAATCTTTTAAAATACCAAATAATTCCCCCCGATTCCCGTAATCCAAAAACCTCTGGCGAAATCTCGGGCCATTTTCGGCGAGGGTAAAACCACAAACTAATTGATTCAACTCAATTAAACCATTCCATCTTATTTTTTTACCCTGTTCGGACTTGTAACTCGTTCTAATTCGAATATCTCAACTGTTATTGCTTGTTCAATGCAAAACCAAAATCCCATCCAAACATTGAATTAGTTTCGAATCAAAACTTGATCAAATGAATGATTCTTTTGACTAGAAACATAATCGCGGTCATTACCAACATGAACATGTCTTTTGACTAGAAACATAATCGCGGTCATTACCATATGAACATTGAATCAGTTGACTTGTAACCTTGTAATCATCTTCAAATCAAACTCAAAAATCTTGAATTCAAAACCTTAACTCGTATGATTGAAGCTGAAAAAAATTAAAGCTATATAAACATGGAAAACACTTGAGTTAAACCCTTAAAGCTCTTAGAACCCCCAATTGCACTCGAAATACACACACTCGGTATTTGATCATTGTCTTCATCACGAACCTGCAACTCAATCAAACTCAACCTTTTGGACACTCTTGATTACAATTGAATTAGGGCTATTGGTTATTGTCACCTCTAAGATCTACAAACTCTCAATTAAATCAAATCATCATAATCTTCTTAGATCAAACTCCACTTTAGTCACGATTGTTCTTCTATCTTATAATCATCAATTCGATTCCAAACCGGATAAATGGATACATACACATAATAGTTATGCAGGACCGTTGAATGAGGTCAATACAATCAGTTTCACAATGAGGAGAGACTTGGAACACTTAACAGATCAAGTAGGGAATCGGGTTTTTATGTTGATGATACTAAGAACACAAGTAAATATGAGACAGAACAAGAACAAGAACAAAATAGTATTTGGTTTTCAATAATATTGTATATTGCTCTCAAGTTTTATTACAAGTGTTACAAAGAATAAAGATAAAGATAAGTACTTGAGACACTTTATACTACATCCTATAGCCGGCTATACTTTGAAAGCCAGCTAAAAAGACTAATCTAGATAATAAGATTAATGTATATTCCAAAGGCAGATTGCCTTTTGACTTATGACTATGATATGCCATAGCTCACATCCTAATATATTACAAAAAGCATAAAAGGTACAAAATTAAAAAGTTACAGACCAATGATCTTAATCTACAGTTGATAAAAGTATGGATCTTTTCACCTACTTATCTAAGTTGGTGAGTATTCATAGGTGGCAGCGGAAAGTTATTCAACTTTTATCAAAAGATGATCAGAGAAAGCATGTATTCTCTGTCTTTGGAAGAAATCAGTTTTTGGCTTCGGAAGACTTTGTCTTTAAAGCTTCGGAAGAATTCATCTTTGGCTTTAGAAGATTTGGTCATTTGGCTTTGGAAGATTTACATTTAGCGTATTTTTCCTGAGTTATGTAAGTAACTTTCCCTTATACTTCATGCATGTATGCTGAGAGCTCTATGGTTGCTTTGGTTGCATCAGTCTTTAAGTGTAGACCTTATAAACTCCCCTTAGGCTGATTCTACCAAAACAGAAGAGATTATTCATCTATTGATAGTCCTCATTAGGATCAAGACCATTCCTCTCTTCATCATTTGGTTAGGATCCCTCAGACTCTCATAGTATCTCCTCATGTCATAGAGATCATGCAGAGGAAGGTCAAGTATGTCTTGCCAGAAGTAGATGTCTTGACCTCTTTGATCTCTAATGACATACCATATGTATGGATTAGCAGCAAAGATCCAGGACAAGATGGGTCTCCTAACAACAAGAGGTTTTACTTTGAATGGACTTGGTTAAACAGCATCTTCTTGAGTAACCATAGGATGCTCTGACTCATGTTGAGATGTAGAGGTGGATTCCATGAACTTCTTCTTCTTCTTCTTCTTCTTACTGACCCTTCTCATGGCCATCTTTTTCTTCCTTTTTCCAAACTTTAACTGAATAGATTGGCCTTCGGTACCAGGTTGTTCTTGAATGTCTTCCTTAGTTGGGTCCTTTTCCTTTACATGTTCAAAAGGAGAGGGATCAGGACCCTACCGTGGATTAGAAGATGAAGTTGGTTGTGGTTCAGCACTAGGTCCAGGTTATGTTCTCTCTTGTGGTTCAACCTTAACCTCAGCTTCAGGTGCTGCCTGACTTGGTGGAGAATACAAGTCAATAAGCTCACCTATTTTAATCTTCTATTTGATCATCCTAATGTTCTCATCCAAGGTGGATAGAGATATTGGACCAAGCCTCCTTCCGGAGAATCCATACAGCTTCAAGAAGCTCACCATCAACAGACTTCTTCAGACTTGCTTTGATGGTGGCTCTTGACTTTGCAGCTTCTCCCCTCACCTTTCTCTTAGCAGCCTTTTGTTCTTCTAATTCTTGTTGCTCAAGCTGCTTGAGATACTCAAACTCTATGTACTCATAGTATAAGGGAAGAAGTGAAGATTCCTGATAAAGGTCTGTGGCACTCAGGTAGTTGATCATATATTACCCATCTACTTATGTGTCTACCTGAGGTTGTTGCTTAGTTACCACAACCTCTATCAGGGCTTTCTTGAACTAGGGAGAGAGTAAGAGCATGCTTGTAGAGTCTTTTCCTCTTCCTTTCTTCTTTGATCTTGAGGAGCATTTCTGCATCCTCTGCCTCCTTTCTCTCCTTTGACAGCTCAGTGTCAGCCAGTTCATTTAACTCTTCTAAGGGAAGAGAGATGATCTCATCATGTTGTAGTTTCTAGCCCCTAAGTATTTTAATCTGGTTGCCCTTAACTCATTATCTTGAGTGTTTGTCTTGGGGGCACCCCTGATTGAAGCTTCCATGAAGCCCGGGGACCCACTTGAACACTCTCTCTTTAGCTTCCACCTCCTCTCTCTTTCCTCCTCCTCAATCTCCTCAGGAGTCAACTTCCTTTTCCCTTTATCACTCACAAGCTTTGGTGACTTAGGGTAGAGAGAGCTTTGGCCTTCATTGTTTGGTTCAACACTTGAGCTCTGGCCAGAGAGAGGTTGTGAAACACCTTCATCAGCTGGTGCCTCACTAAGGGTAGAGGATGTTGAAGTAGTTCATGTCTCAAGGTTCATAGGTCCTATCACTAGCCTTCAGTCAAGGTTTCCCCTTCAAAGATAATCTTAGGGTCCACCTCAACATCTAGTTAACTAATGACATTGCCTATTATCCTTTTTCTTCTTCTTAATCTGAACTCTTCAACAAGCCTGTCTTGGATCCTCTCAGTTAGTCTGTCAGCTTGCCTGCTTTGACTTAGGTTGGCAAGTGATATGTGAACTAGAGGAAGACTCTCATAATACTTCAGGGTCTGAAAACTAAAGACTTCTTGTTACCCCGGAATTCTAAGGAGTATAAGGGCTCTCCTATCACAATCATACCTCCACCCTAGCATTTTATTTTCAGCATCATGGGGTGGGGTAGGCTTAGCCCTTGGGATACCCTCCTCAAACAGACCGTATGAGTGAGTCTATATCAATGTGGACTTGAGGAGGTTGCTAGTATGAAAAAATGCAAGTGAGGGTGGTGAATCCTTTATGTCCATAATCTGAAAAGAACTCCCAGGTTTTGTGATTGTATGTAGGACTTTCTCCCCCTTTTTGGTAGCATCACCCTCTTGCATCGGTAAGCTAGAGGTTAGGTCCACTGCATCCACAGGTTCTTATGAACCTGGTTGAGTCCTCCTGAGTGGTCTCTCAGCTAACTTTCCCTTGAGATTGGTGATCTCAAGTTGATAGTCATTGACCCTCTTTTATAAGGAAGTCACTTGAGATTCCAGGTGACTAACCTTTGTGACTAAATAGGTGTAAGCTTTAGTCAGTTTGTGCACCTTTAGTTTCAGACTTCCCTTATTTTCATAAGAAGAATCATGGGGGTGAGAGAATACTACCAAAGTCTTCTTTCTCATCACCAGCACTAAGTTCTTGGCTACTTGATTTCCCCTACATTATGACAGCTTCAGTTACCATGGTTAAGGTCTTAAAGATGTAATCACTTGAAGAAGTAATAGATTCTTCCATATGGATCTCCTGAATAGGTTTAGGGAGATCCACCTCAGTTGTGGGTGGATGATGTAGGCTAGACATGGGTAAGTCGGGAGCACTCATCTCTTCTTGAGTAGGGGTGGAGAAGAGAGACTCATGGTATTCGCTAAATCCCATGTCTTCATCATTATAGAATTCAAGGTTAGGAATTGGTTGGTTAAAATCAAGAGGCTAGGGATGGTAGCCTTTCCCTAAAGGTTATTCACTTGAGTTTTAAGACCCTAAGTGAAGGCTTAAGGCTATCAGGGTTGTGAGCTCATCAGGCTAAGCATGAGGAACCTCAACACTGATCAATAAAGTGATAAGAGTGGTTTGCTCCTCAGGGGAAGTAGGAGCTCTAGTGGCCACTTCCTCCTGCATGGGTGAGTATATAGGGGCCTGCACAACTTAAATAGCTTGTGCAAGGGTTCGTTTGGATTTTCTTGAGCAGGTGAGGGTAATCTGTGGCTATGTGGGTGGTTTAGATGTAGGAGGTATGGGTTCAACACTAGCTGGTGCTGCTAGATTGTCACATTGAGCAATGAGCTCTAACATTTTTGGGACTAAGGCTGTTTCTACCCTTGAGAAGCCCACAGTAGGCTTTCTCATTTTCTTGAAAATGTCGGGCTTCATTTGTCCCATTTTAAGAACATTACAAGTTCTCCTTAACTATGAGCTCAATTCATAGTTAAGAATGTGTTGAACATATCTAGGAAATATATAATATTCTAAGGAGTCTAAGTTTGCAAGAAAACTTGTATATATAAATTGAGAGTATCTGAACTTGACAACTTGAACCATATCATGGACTATATAGGAAAAGTCCTCTGGAATTTGATCTATGCTTGTTTGATAACAATGGATGACAACATGAGGAGGTACTTCCACAGGGAGGAGACCTTCTCTTTTCTGAAGGTTCTTATGGATTAATCTCCCTCATAGCCCATCTCCTTGAAGGACTGGTTCATAATAGATTTTAAGAAGTACAATTCATCTTATTCATCATTCAGTCTGAGATGGGTGTTAATGATGGCTGTAGTGATGAAAATTGTCCAGCTCTGTACTATGGCAGACAGTGCCTTCTCCCCATCCATAATAACCTCTTGACAGGTCCTTCAAAACTCTAAAAGTTGATTTTTATATAGTGGAGGATCTATGGTGAGGGATGTGAAATAGTTTGATAGAGTTAAGAATCGGCAAACATTTGAGAAACCAGGATCTTTCTCAGACGATAACAGAACAACCTGATTGTGTTGCTTGTGTAAATACATGAAAAAATCTGGTTGGTTTCGTGGATTAGGGTAGGCCATTTGTGATTAACTTTGTGATGAATAATGGTAAGAACAAAGGCGGTTTGTGGGTGAATTTAGATTAGAAAGATTTACAGATGAAGAGGAAAGTCAAAGAGGGGGAACCGTTAAAGGTGTATATATATAAAATGGATTTGAGACAAAGTTAATGCAAAAGGTTAAACTTTGAAATCTGAATGTCTGTCCCACCTCTGAAAAAGCGCCAAAAAAGTTAGTTTTCTTGGAAGTCGAAAATCTTCCGAATGCAATTTGTCTTTGGAAGTTTTATAAAAGCTTCCGAAGCCAATTTCACTTCATAAGATATTCCTGAGTTTTATGGAAATTTTGCTTCGGAAAAAAATACATAATTATTTTTATTTCAGAGATATATTTGGTTGAAAAGATTAAAAACTAAGAGTTTTATTCATAAGAGAATAAATCTTCCGAGGCTTAATTGCTTTTGGAAAAAAATTGTCCTTCAAAAACATATAAGTACTTAGAAACATATTTAAGCTTCGAAAGATATATCAAATTTTTTTCCGAAGGTAAATATCTTATAAGTAGTTATTAGATTTGAAGAAATAGTGTTCTTCTGAAGATAACTTAATGTCTTTCGAGAGAAAATATGTCTAAAATTTCCAAAATTGTAAGGAATATCATTTGAAAAGTTTTCTTCCAAAGTAAACTGGCCTTATGTAGGTGATGATATAGACAACTTAGGACATATTTATTTTAAAAATAATCTTGAGTTTAGTTTAAGAAAAATCTATTTAAATTTAATCATCCCAATAGCTAATACAAGATACTTAAATCTTAATTCATCAAAAGCTTTTGTGAACAAATCAGCATATTGTTCATTTATGTTAACTTTGACTAGTTTTATCAATCCCTTTTCAAAATTATCTCTAATCAAATGATACCTTACGTTGAAGTGTTTTGTCCTTGAGTGCTATAGAGGGTTCTCTATGATAGAGATAGCACTGTTGTTGTCTATGTGGATGAGAGTATCTTTGAAAATGAATCCATAGTCCAACATCTGATTCTGAATTCAAAGTACTTGAGCACAGCAACTAGCAGTAGCAATGTATTCAGCTTTAGTAGTTGATGCAGACACACATGATTGTTTCTTGCATTGCCATAGGACTATCCTTCCACCAAGGAATTGACATCCCCCAGATATAAACTTTGAAGTCAAATTGAAATTAGAATTTTTAGATACCAAAGGCCTAGTTTTGGAGCACCTTTAAGATATCTAAGAATCCTCTTGACAGCATCTAGGTATGACATCTTGGGGTTGGCTTGATATCTAAAACAAATGCATGTGACAAACATGATATCAGGCCTACTGGTTGTGAGGTACATTAGAGACCCAATCTTAGCCCTATACAGATGCTCATCCATACACTCCCCCTCAAAATCAGGTCCAATGGGGTGGTTTCTTGCTATGGGTGTCTTTGTAACCTTACATTCGGTCATGTTGAATCTTATGAGTATGTCTTGTACATACTTTTACTGACTTATGAAGATGCCAATGTCAACCTACTTCACTTGAATTCTTAGAGAGAAATTGAGTTCCCCCATGGAACTCATTTCAAATCTATTCTTCATCAGCTTTTCCAAGACTTTACAGAGCTTTGGATTAGATGACCTAAAAATAATGTCATCTACATAAAATTAAACCAGCATGAAGTCATTTCCTGTTCCTTTGATGAAGAGTGTTCCATCTTTAGTACCCCTCTTATAGCCATGCTGACAGAGATACTGAGATAGTATCTCATACCACTTCCTTGGAGCTTGGTGCAACCCATAAAGAGCTTTATTAAGCTTAAAGACATAACCAGGATGATCTGGGCCTACAATGCCATGTGGTTGTTTGACATACAGCTTCTCATCAATCACCCATATAAGAAAGCACACTTGACATCAAGTTAGCAGACCTTTAAATCCGTAGATGCAGCAAAAAGTAAGGAATATCCTAACAGCTTCAAGTCGTGTCATTGGAGTAAAAACATCTGTGTAGTCAATCCCCTCTTCTTGTGTGTATCATTGAACAACTAGTCTGGCCTTGTTCTTGAAGACAAGTCCTCTATCATCCTTCTTGTTCCTAAATACCTATTTGGTACCTATGGTGGCCTTCCTTTGAGGAAGAGGATGTAAGTTCCAAACCTTTTGTCTTTTGAAATGAAGCAGCTCCTCTTGCATTGCTTCAACCCAACTACCATCCTTCAAAGCTTCATCAACTTTCTTAGGCTCTATTTGGGACTAGAAACAAGAGTATAGATAAATATTTTTGTCATGGGTTTGTCCTCTAGTTCTCACCCCTATGACAACATCTCCAATGATGTTTGTGGTGGGGTTTGAGTTGTCAATCCTAAGTTGAGAAATCATAAAAATTTAATTCGACAAATCCAAATTTGTGAAATTCAGATCTAGCGATGGAGTGTCACCCACCATATCAGCACACTTATTAAGAGAAACTTGATCCAATGAGTATGTGACATCATTGATGTTGTCTTTTATGAAATGGTTATCAACATCAAGAAATTCTTGATCACTATCACCACCTCTATTTCCTCCTACATTGGAAGTTCCTTCATTTACGTTTTATGCCTCCAAGCTAGAATTTGTAGGCACTTTAGATATATCAGCTGAATTTGTCATGGTTGTACTGATAGGAACTCCATCTACAGGGTTAGTTACCACTGGCACTGAAGTAGTTTTCTTGCTTGGTATTCTCAGCTCAAATCTTGGGCCAGGATATCTTGTTATTAAGTTACCTATAGATCCATAAATATCTTCACGAGATTTGTTAAAACATTTGGCAACTAAATAAAGATCAAACAACCAATCAGGACTAGAACCTTTCACTCTAGGAGTGTGCTCATTAATAGTCACATTAGTTGACTCCTTAACTACTCTAGGTTTGAGATTGTATACTTTATAACCTTAACTTGGGTGGAGTATCCAATGAAGTGTCCATCATCTGATTTCTTAGCTCATTTGGATAGTTGATCTTTGGTATTCAAGATGGTGCAATGACATCCAATGATCTAAGGAAACCAATGAAAGGTATCCTTTTATGCCATAACTCATAAGGAGTCTTATCATGAGCCTTAACTACTAAAACTTTATTCTACACATAGTAGGCAGTGTTGACTACCTCCACCCAGAAGATGATGGGTAGTTTACAGTAAGATAATATGGTTCTTGCGGCTTCAATAAGTGTCCTACTTCTCCTCTCAGCAATACCATTTTGCTAAGGAGTCCTGGAAGCACATATTATATTTTAATACCCTTTTAATCACAAAATATATCAAGGATTTAGTTCTTGAATTTAGTTCCTTGATCATATCTTATGGTATTGACCTTATGATCTAAGGAGTCTCATCCTTAGTTCTAAGGAACAAGATCCAAGTGAATCTTATGAAATCATCTATGATTACCAAATAATATGAGGTCCTTCCTATACTCATTACACTGGTGGGATGAAAGAGATCCATATGTAATAAGTGTAGGAGTGTAGTGGTGGAGTTACTTTCCTTTGGCTTATAAGACACTTTATGTTGCTTCCCTTTTAGACATGCAACATAATGGTAATCACTTATAAACTCTTTCTTTAGTATTTCAGTTACCAAATCATTCTTAATTAATTTATTCATATTTTTAAACTTTACATGGCATATTCTTTTATGCCATAGGAAAGACTCATCACTATTTGCTTTAGATAGAAAGTAAGAAAGTATTTTTGTTGAAGGGGATGTTTCCTGCAAATCCATCTTGTACATGTTCCCTTTTCTTGGGCCTCTGAGCAAAATATACTCTTGAGGAATAACCACCCCGGGCTTGAGAATAATGCACTCATGCTCAGTAAAGAGCATGTTATGTCTCTAATCCTAAAATTAGGATACACTTTGTAGATTGGACCTAAGGTCCTTGACAAAGTCTACCTTCTTAATGTTGAGCTTACCATTTATGATACTGCCCCTTCCAATAATATAACCACCTGAATTTCCACCAAAAGCAACTGGCCCTCCATCAATTTTCTTAAAGTTTTAAAGCAAATAGCCATTGCCTGTAATGTGCATGGAACAACCACTATCAATGATACATACATTCCTTTTGGTCTTTAGTTGTTCCTGCATAAAAAGAGATGGTTAGTTACTTTTTGAAACCTAAGACTTGTTGGTCTTGGGCTTGTCAAAGTGAACTGAAAACAATGCAAAAGTGATTGATCCTATATTCAGGCTTTGAGGGTCATTTGCCGTGGTTGATGAAGAACTTTCAGTCACATGGTCTTCCTTTATCTTCCACACCATCTTTGTAAGATTAGACTTGACCTTCAGCACTTCAGAAGTTTTGATGATTTCGAAAGTTTTGGAGACTAGACCTTCAGAAGAGTTTGAATCCACTGCAACAGACTTTAGTACATTGGAAGCATTCCTTTTCTCCGAGACAAAATTTTCTTCCAAATGCAAGTTTTCACTTTTCTTCTTCACTTTGGAGCTTCCAAAATGAAAAGACTTTCTTTCCAAAGTTATCTTCTTTTTCTTCTTCTTAGAAGTTTTCTTTTTGAACATGTTGATAGTACTTTTAGGATTGTAGATACAATGCTTGGCAAGATGAGAAGTACTACCACACATGATACAATCAACTGGCTTCCTTCTGAGAGTTTTCTTTTGAGTAGAAAGCTGAGCTTGATCACTTTCCACTTCCATCTTCATCTTCATAGATAATGCAGTAGGCTTCTTAGGGTGAGGCTTGTTCTTGGAACTGGATGGTTCAGGCTATGCAATAGTGGTGCACAGCTGATCAGCATTCTTTCTTCACAGGGATGATTTCGACATGAACTAGAACTCCTAGTACTAGAGTCCATAGTCAAGTCTTCAGTCTTCACCACTTTAAAACCTATATAGACAAAGACTTATTTTTGCTTGGAGTTGAAGGTGGCCTTGATCTCTTATGCCTTCTTTGATCTTCTCTTGGCTGCTCTGATCAAGTTCTTCCTTTTGGGCTTGGTCACCTATAGTTCTTTCTTCTCCTAAGGAGAATAGTGACCCTTCTTAGGATGATCTTCTTCACTCACCTCAGATCCATCCTTCACTATCTCCTCTTTATCTTCATCCTCTTCTTGAATAGGGTCTATGAGGGGAAGCTCATCTTGACAAGTTACACAACTTGAAGATCTTACAAATAGTAGAGTGTGTGGAGGAGCTATCTTAGTACATCCCACTCCCTGTTCATTCTAATAACAACTTTTTGCATGCAAGGATAATGATATAATGTTCTTGAAGGTCTCTTCTTTAAGAACATATTTTTCTTCCTTGGCTTTGCTTATCACAAGCTCATCCTGGCATTCAGTTAACTTGGTAATAAGATCTTTGATTTGAGTCTTGTAGTTGGTGTGTTCATGCTTAAGAGTTGAAATGGTTTTCTCTAGATCTTCTATCTTAAGTTTATAATCATTTTAGCTCTTTTTAAATAAGCTTTTAAGATGTTTAATGACTCAAGGTCAGATCTCATTTCAAGTTATAGGACCTGTATTTATTAACTTTAGTAATACATTTAGGAGTACAAAGATATTACAATATGTTGGCTTTTTCATTATTAGCCATCAGTGCTTGGTTTAGAGATGCAACTTTAACCTAAAAGCTCTAATCAAAGCCTTTTTCTTCAACAGCAACTGCAGCTTACTGCCTGGGCTTCTCAGTCTGTTGAGCTCCATCAGTGTAGTTTGGTCTGGATTGTGATTGGCCACCAATTGTCCTTGGTGCCTTGCACTCCCTATCAAAGTGTCCCATTTTGTTATAGTTGTAACACTTCACCTTGCTTTTATCCAACCCAAACTTTCCAATTATTGCATTGCTGGGAAACTTACTTACTGTCCTCTTACAGAACTTCTTGTCTCTGTGATTGAAAAAAACCATATGTTGGACTATCTCCATGTACTCCAAATCATCTGGATGGATACAGTATAAGTCTTCAAGAATGAAGAGAAAGTATCCACTGCTTTCATTAGTAGACACAAAGGTTTGAGAAGAGTTTGTCTCTTAGAATGGGCTTCCTTGGATGTAGCTATCCCTTGGTGTCTCCGGTAAGGTGATGAAAGGACCCTTTTGTGAGTTTTAAGGGTAGTAGATGAGATGATGTTGTGTTTCTCTTCAATCTCTTTCAACCATATTAAGGGTTGAACTCTACTGATTGTTGGAGTTACCAGATGGATTTTGTATGTTCATCTCCATATAGAATCCACTAAGGATACCATACAACTCAGTGAGAGTAAGGGTCTTGAGGTTTTTAGTCCTCTTAAAGACCACACAATAGTGTGTCCACTGTTTGGTAAGAGAGGACATGAACTTCATTACAGTGTTTTGTTCTTAAGGGTTACTTCAACATCCATTAGTGTATCCACAATCTCAATATACCTGAAGTATTATTGAGTCAAGGTTTCACCTATCTTAAAGGTGAAGTTCTCAAACTACTACATCAAGAGGTCTTTCTTGTTCTCTTTTACTTCATTAAACGCCTTATACATAAGCTTCAGTACATCCCATAGTTGCTTAGCAGTGTTGCACTTTTTGAAGCCTCTGTAGATAGAGTTTGGAAGAGTAGTTTGGAGAGCAGTCATGACCTTCTGATCTACATCAATCTTCTTCCAGTCTTCCTTTAAGTAGTTAGCCACTTCCTTTGGTATCATGCCACCACCAGCAGCAGCTGAAGTGGTGCATGGTACATGAGGTCCTGAGATAACAGATCCTCATATCCTGGTGTCTTGAGACTTGAAGAAACTTTTCATTCTTTGGCACCAAGTACCAAAGTCATCAGGAGTAATGAATGGAGATTTTGTCATAGTACTGTTTCCATATCAGCCTTCGTAAGAGCTGCCATTTAAGTTAAGTGTTTTGTGAAACTGAAGGGATTTAAGGTGGTGAGATCTTACAATCAAGAGCCAAATATAGCTCTGATACCAATTGCCGAACCGTTAAAGGGGGTTAATACAATCAGTTTCACAATGAGTAGAGACTTAGAACACTTAACAGATCAAATAGGAACCGGGTATTTATGTTGATAATACTAAGAACACAAATAAATATGAGACATAACAAGAACAAGATAGTATTTGATTTTCAAGAATGTTGTATATTGCTCTTAAGTTCTATTACAAGCGTTACAAAGCATAAAGATAAAGACAAATACTTGAGACACTTTATACTATATCCTACAGCCAACTATACTTTAAAAGACAGCTGGAAACATTAATCTAGATAAAAAGATCAATATATAGTTAAAAGACAGTTTGCCTTTTGACTTGTGACAATAACATGCTATAGCTCACATCCTAATATATTATAAAAAGGATAAAAGGTACAAAAGTAGAAAGTTACAGAACAATGACCTTAATCTGCAGTTGACAAAAGTATGGACCTTTTCACCAACTTATCTAAGTTGGCGAGTCTTCAGAGGTGGCAGCAGAAAGTTGTTCAGCTTTTGTCAAAATGTTATTAGAGAAAGCATGTATTCTCTGTTTTCGGAAGAAAAAGTCTTTGGCTTCGGAAGACTTTGTCTCGGAAGCTTCGGAAGACTTCATCTTTGGCTTCGGAAAATTTGGTCATTTGGCTTCGGAAGATTTTACACTTAGCATAGTTTTCCTGAGTTGTGTAAAACTTTCAAAGTAACTTTCCTTTATACTTCATGCATGCATGCTGAGAGCTTTGTGGTTGCTTTGATTACATCAGCCTTTAAGGGTACACCTTACAAGTTATCCTATGTATAATCAAACCTCTATCATTAATTTGATTAACAAACTCCTTTTGATGTTCAATTTGATTGATCGAGGAATTAGGGTTCATACGACTTCGGAAAAATATTAGATCATTATTAATCAGGTTTAAAATAGATTTGGGGCTTTTGGCCCACTAGTTAGCTCATATGACTTGCAAAGAATTTGACACCCGACACTTCCACTTCATTTTTATTTTCATTTTATAAATTATTTTAAATTCCAGAAATGTACTTTTATATTAATAAATTAAAATAAAAGTTATTTTTTAATTAATATTATTCCAAGAACTTCTCTAAAAATTTTAAAAAATTATAATTCCACATTATTTACTTTTTTAAAAGTTATAAAACTTTTTTATAAAAATTAACAAAAAGGATTATAAAACTTATTTATAAGTTTCAATATTTATAAAAGTTCTTATAAAATTAAAAATGTTATTTCAAATTGTTTTAAATCAAAATCCATTTCAAATACAAGTTACTTAAATATTTTATTATTAAAATAATTATATTTTACTCCAATTTATAAATCCTATAAATTATTATAAATTAAATATTTTAATTTTATTAAAATCAATTATTTTTTACTTATTGTTAATTATTGCTTTCGAATCCAATTATTTTGTAATTTGTTTTTGTCTTATTTAGCCAAGTAATATATCAAAATAATTACATTATTTAAACCATTAGTGAAACCTTAAATTCTAAATTGAAACCCCAGTTTTTTAAAAATCAATATCTAGACTTTTAACATGTTATTATTCTATCATAATACATCATTCCTAAAGCGAAGCTGATAAATCTTGTGTCAATTCTAGCATTTCATTAATTCAACACTTACAATTAACAAGTGAGTATTCATAGCCTTTTTCCTTATGTTTTTTAATTTGAGGAAACTCATGTAGCTAATATTTAATCTATTTTTATTCATTATTTATTTCATATATAAATCAATTCAATTTATGATAGATAGATAAACAATTGTATGAGTTATCTAGAGGCTGATGCAAACCAAAGTTCTCTCAGCAAGTATTCTGAAGTACAAGTAAATTATTTCAGAAGATTTGACATAACACAAAGAAAATCACTAGTGTCAAATCTTACAAAGCCAAAAAACCAATTCTTCTGAATCCAAAAGTGAAGTTTTTCGAAGCTTTAATACAAAGTCTTCCGAAACTTGAAGACTAATTTCTTCCGAATATAGAGAATACATGTTTTCTCTTACATGATTTTGACAAAAATTGAACTACTTTTCACTACCATCTCTGAAAACTCACCAACTTATACAAGTTGGTGATATCTCCATACTTTTGTCAACTGTAGATTATGGTCATTAAGTCTGTAACTTTCCACTCTTGTACTTTTATCCCTTTGGTAATAGATTAGGATGTGATATATGGCATGTAATAGTCATTAGTTAAAAGGCAATCTGCCTTTTGACTTTACATTGATCTTGTTGTCTAGATTTGTGTTCCAGCTAGCCTTCAAAGTGACCGGCTGTAGGATGTAGTATAAAGTATCTCATGTACTAGTCCTTAGGACTAAGCCTTGTAACAATTGTAAAACTCTTGAGAGCAATATACATCATCCTTGGAAACCAGTCTCTTTGTTCTACTTGTGGTCTTTACTTTTGTTGTTAGTTTCAATTGCATGGTTTCTTATGCGATCTGTTAAGTGTTACACTCTCCACCTTGTGAAACTGTTGCATTAACATCCACCGGTCTTGCAATTGGTATCAAAGCATTTTATGCTCTTGATTGTAAAATCTTACCATCTTAAATCTCTTTAGTTTCACAAAACATTTACTAGCTCAAATGGCTGCTCTCACTAAGGCTGATATGGAAACCAACACTATGACCAAATCTCCACTGATCACTCCTGATGACTTTGATACTTGGTGCCAAAGAATAAAAGGATTCATTAAGTCTCAAGACAGCAGGATGTGGAGATCTATTGTCTCAGGACCTCACATCCCAAGCACTACTTCAGCAACCGCTAGTGGTGGGATGATTTCAAAGGAAGTGGCTGATTATTATGAGAAAGATTGGAAGAAGATTGATATAGATCATAAGGCCATGATCACTTTTCAAACTGCTCTTCCCAATTCTATCTATAGATGCTTCAAGAAATACAAGACTTCAAAGAAGCTTTAGGATGCATTGAAGCTGATGTATGAAAGGACAGAGGAAGCCAAGGAAAACAAGAAGGATATCATAAAATATCAGTTTGAGAACTTCACCTTCAAGTTAGGTGAAACCATGACTCACCAATACTTTAGGTATGTTGAGATTGTGGATACTCTGGTGCATACTAGTGTAAAACTTTAGAATAAGGACATTGTAAGAAAGTTCATGTTCTCTCTTCCTAGAGAATGGACACACTACTATATGGCCATTAAGAGAACTGACAACCTCTCCACCATTACTCTTATAGAGTTATATGGTATCCTAAGCGGTTACCAGATGGAGATGAACATGAAAAATCCATGCAACAGTTCTTCTAGTACACACAAGAGTTCAACTATTCATGTGGTTAAAATGGATAGTAAAGAACCACAACATTATCTCATCTTCTACCCTGACAACTCATAAAAGAGCACTTTCATCACCTTCCCGAAGACACTAAAGGAGAGCTACACTTAAGGAAGCCTATTCTAATAGCCAAGCTCATCTCAATCCTTTGTATCTTTAGATAAAAGTGTAGCAACTTTCTCTTCACTTTTAAAGACTTGGACTGCATCCATCCAGATGACCTGGAGTATATGGAGATAGTATAGCAGAAGGCTCTTCTCACTCATAGAGCCAAGAAGTTCTATAAGAGAACAGAAAGAAAGTTTCCCAGTAATATAAGCAGTGGAAAGTTTAGAATGGATAAAAGCAAAGTAAATTGTTACCACTATAACCTAATGGGGCACTTTGCTAGGAAGTGTAAGTCATCAAGGATAAATGGTAGCCAAACACAATCCAGGCTAGGCTATACTAATACAGCTTCCAGGACTAAAAAGCCAAGCCAACCAAAAAAACAAGCTACTGTTGCTATTAAAGAACGAGGCTCTGACTGGAGCTTTCAGGTACAGGATATTTCTTTAAATCAAGCACTGATGGATGACCATGATGGATCCAATGTAATAGAACATCTCTGTACCCCTGAATGTATTACTAAAGTAAACATGTATAGGTCATATAACTTAGAAGTGAGATCTGATCTTGAGTCTTTGAATATTTTAAAAGCTGATTTCAAAAGGGTAGAAAATGACTATAAACTTAAAAATAAAAGATATAGAGAAAACAATTTCTACTCTTAAGCAGGAGCACATAAATTACAGGACTCAAATCAAAGATCTCATTACTAAGTTAATTGAATGCCATGTTGAGCTAGTGATTAGCATAGCCAGGGTAGAAAAATATGTTCTTGAAGAGGAAACCTTCAAGAACATCATATCTTCATCCTTGCATGCAAAGATTTGTTGTCAAAATAGGCAGGTACTGGGATCAAGTGAGATAACTTCTCCACACATGTTATTATTTGTTTGATCTTCAAGGTGTGGAACTAGTGAAGTTGAGATTCCCCTCATTCATCCTATCCAATAAGAGGATGAAGATAAAGAGTAGATAGTGAAGGATGAAACGGAAGTGAGTGATGAGGTTTATCCGAAGAAGGGTCACCATACTCCCAAAGAGAAGAAAGAACCAAGGATGGCCAAGTCAGCTATAAGGAATTTAATCAGGGCTTCCAAAAGAAATCAAAGTAAGTCCAACAGATCAATCCCACCTTCAACCCCAAGCAAAAACAAGTCTTTATCTATGTTTGGTTTAAGGTGGTGAAAACTGAAGACTTAACTAAGGACTCTAGTACCAGGAGTCCTAGTTCAAGTTCAAACCATGCTGGTCAAGAGAAGAAGGTTGATCAAATGTGCACCACTACTTCATAGCTTGAACCATCCAGCTCCAAGAGCAAGCTTCACCCTTAGAAGCCTACTGCATCATCTAAGAAGGTAAAGAATGAAATGGAAAGAGATCAAGCTTATGAAGAAAGGAATGCTTCTGAAGAAGGAACAAGAAGATGATAGGTGGAAAATTGTCTTCAGAAGCAAGTTTGGTCTCGAAAGAAAGAAATGCTTCCGAAGCACTGAAGTCTACTACAATTGATGCAAAATCTTCTGAAGGTTCAATCTTCAAAACTTCCAAAGTTATCCAAACTTTCGAATTTTTGAAGGCCAAGTCTAATATTCCAAAGATGGTATGGAATATGAAGGAAGGCCATGTGACTGAAGTTTCTTTATTAAAAACAGCCAAGGATCGTCAAAGCTTGCATATAGTATCAATAACTGTTGAACTATCTTCAGTTATCTTGATGAGCCCAAGACCAACAAGGCTTGGGTTTCCAAGTATAACTAACCATCTCTTTTCATGTGCAGGAATAACTGAATACCAAGAGAAATGTATGGATTATTCATAGTGGATGGTCAAGGCACATGACATGCAATGACTCTTTTACTTTAAAACTTTAAGAAAATTGATGGAGGGATAGTTGCTTTTGGAGGAGAATCTGGTGGTTAGATTACTGAAAGGGGCAGGGTCATAAATGGTAAGCTTAGTATTAAGAAGGTAAATTTTGTCAAAGAGCTTAGATACGATCTCTTGAGTGTATCTCAATTTTATGACTTGAGATTTAACATGCTCTTCACATAGCATGAGTGCATTGTTATCAAGCTTGGGGTGATCATTCCTCAAGACCATATCCTGCTCAAAGCTCCCAGGAAAGAGAACATATACAAGATGGATTTACAGTAAACCTCCCGTTAGGAGCTTTCTATCTAAAGCCAATTATGATGAGTCTTTCCTTTGGCATAAAATAATATGCCATGTAAACTTTAGAAACACGAATAAATTAATTAAAGATGATATGGAAACTAGAATATCAAAGAAAGAGTTTACAAGTGATGACCACTGTGTTACATATCTGAAAGAAAAGCAACACAAAGTGTCTCACAAGACAAAGCAAATGAACTCCATCACTACTCCCCTATAATTATTATATATGGATCCCTCTGGCCCCACCAGTGTAATGAGATTAGGAAATACATTATATTGCCTTGTGATCATAGATGACATCATAAGATATACTTGGGTCTTCTTTCTTAGAAATAAGGGTGAGACCCCTAAAATCTGAAGAACTTCGTTATGAAATTTGAGAATCAATATGATCATAAGGCCGAGATCATAAGATGTATTTAATAAACTAAATTCAAGAACCAAACTCTTGATACTTTCTATGATGAAAAGAGTATTACAAGATAATATAGTACTCCTAGAACCTCTCAGTCAAATGGTGTTGCAGAGAGAAGAAATAGGACACTTATTTAGGCTGCAAGAACCATGCTCTCTGACTATAAACTGCCCATCACTTTCTAGGCAGAGGCAGTCAACACTGCCTGATATGTGTATAATAGAGTTTTAATAGTCAAAATTTAAGGTAAGACTCCTTATGAATTGTGGCATAAAAGGAGACCTTTTATTGGTTTCCTCAGGTTATTTGGATGTCCATGCACCATCCTGAATACCAAAGAGCATATAGCCAAGTTTGCTGAAAAAGCATATCATAGACATTTCATTAGATATTCTTTCCAAGTTAAGGTTTATAGAGTATACAATCTCATAACTAAAGTAATTGAGGAGTCAGCCAATATGACTTTCAATGAACACACTCCTGGTGTGAAAGGTTCTAGTACTGATTGGCTATTTGATCTTGATTTAGTTACCAACTTTTTTAACAAATCTTGTAAATATGTTACAGGATCAACAAGTAATACATTTGCAGGAGATCCTGATCCAAGATTTGAGTTGAGAAGACCAAATGATAGAATTACTTCAGCACCAGTGGTAATAAGCACTGCATGGGAAAATCCTATCAGCACAACCATGACAAACTCTTTAGCTGATAAAATTGAAATGAAGGGATTTCTAATGCAGGGGGAGACAAAGATGGTGATAGTGATCAAGAATACCTTGATGCTGATAAACTCTCCATTGAATACAACATCAGTGGTATCACACACTCTCTAGATCAAGTCAACCTTGATAAGTATGCTGATATGGTAGGTGATACTCAATCACTATATCCAAATTTCTCTAATTTTGATATGACAAATCAACTTACTATGAGTACTCAACTGAGAATTCGTAAGTCCCATCCTACCATAAAAATAACTGGAGATGTTACAACTAGGGTGAGAATAAGAGGGCAAACACATGATAAAAATATTTGTAGTCTTGTTTCTTATCCTAGATTGAGCCAAAGAAAGTTGATCAAGATTTAAAGATGGAAGCTGGGTTGAAGCAATGTAGGAGGAGCTGCTTCAATTCAAAAGACAAAAGTTTTGGAATCTATGTCCTCTTCCTCATAAGAAGATGCTAATAGATACCGAGTGGGTTTTGAGGAACTAGAAGGATGATAGATGACTTGTTATCAAGAACAAGGCAAGACTAGTTGTTCAAGTTACACTCAAGAAGAACGGATTGGCTACATAGATGTTTTTGATCTTATAGCAAGACTTGAAGTTATTAGGATATTACTTGCTTTAGCTGTATCTAAGGATTTCAAGGTCTACCAACTTGATGTCAAGTGTGCATTTTTATATGGAGTGATAGATGAGGAAGTGTATGTCAAGCAACGACCTAGCTTTGCAGACCCAGATTATCCTGATTATGTCTGCAAGCTTCATAAAGCTCTTTATGGACTGCATCAAGCTTCAAGGAAGTGGTATGAGACACTGTCATAGTATTTTCTCTAACATGGCTACAAGAGAGGTACTATTGATAGCATACCTCTCATCAAAAAAATAGGAAATGACTTGATGCTGGTTCAAGTTTATTGATAACATCATGAAAAGCTCTGCAAAGAGTTTGAGAAGTTGATGAAGAATAGATTTGAAATGAGTGCCATGAGGGAACTCAATTTATTTCTAGGAATTCAAGTGAAGTAGATTGACAATGGCATCTTCATAAACCAGTCAAAGTATGTTCAAGATATACTAACCAAATTTCATCTGACTGAGTGTAATGTTGCTAAGATTCCCATAGTTGTAATAATTGTAAAACACTTGAGAGCAATATACATCATGCTTGAAAACCAATCTCTTTGTTCTACTTGTGTTCTTTACTTTTGTTCTTTGTTTCAGTTGTCTGGTTCCCTTTTTGATTTGTTAAGCATTACACTCTCCACCTTATGAAACCGTTGCATTAATCTTCACTGTCCTATAACAATCATTTTAGCATAATCATTAATTTATACAAATCATGGGAACAATTATAAATCTACTAGCTTGACATTCCTCTAACAATCATTTTAGCACAATCATTAATTTATACAAATCATGGGAGCAATTATAAATATACTAGCTTGACATACCCACCTCATTTGATTATTCAAGAGTGATTGAAACTTGATTCATATATGCGGATCGAGTCTATCCAGTCTCTAGGTTTGATTGTGTATAGTTTGTGTTATATGTTTTATTATTGCCTTATAAATCTTAAATGCCATGAGATTTGAATTATACCAATCATTTTATTTAATATATTTATATATGAAAACTTGTGTTTACTCACCGGTTAATTATTTAGCTGATTACAATATTTGTTACATGATTTCGGGAAATACAACTTAGTTGGACATCACACATGCTACATCTAGGATTTGGACCTAGATAATAAAGAGACTAGTCTTATGTTATATTTTAAGTATGTTTGTTTGTTAAATAGTTGTTGGAATGTTGATTTAATGATATTTGCATTTAATATTACTTCAACGCTTTAAATACCATATACTATGAACAATTGATTCACATTTATCCACCCTGATGATTTCAAAATCGGTTGATGTGTGTCAGTTTAAAGGCATTGCAGCTTTAGTTATTGGATCGCTAAAAACTAACGTATACTAATGGTGGAGACTAGACTTGCAACCGGCTTCCAAATGTTTGGACTAAATTTGCAATTAATACAATCTAGGGCCCAAACTTCCGATATGGTCAAACTATAAGGATCATTTTTTTTTAATTTTCTCTATTTTCATGGTATATTCTCTGCATCATTATTTATAGAGAAAATTTTACAGAATAGTAAATAAATTTTAAGAGTGTTCTAACTAATCACTTATATTTTTTATTGGGTTAATTTCATATTTACCCTTGTAAAGTTTGAAATATCATATATACCCAAGAAAAACTACAAATTTCATATATACCCAAAAGAAACAAAATTACCTTCCTACCCTTATAAAATATAATACCCTGAATAATTTTATGAAACTTGTGGAACTGAAACGACAACTGCACGTCGACGACTTCTTCATCGGCCGGTGATTCAACTTGCAAATCGATCCACGACGCCTGAAACGTCGACGACTTCTCCATCGACGGGTGAATCCACAGCCGACCTTCAAACTGCAATCGATCCATGGCCGGTGAATCCGGTGCTCGCACATCGACTTCGAACATCAATCCACAAGTTCTCTCGATCAGGTATGTAATTTTTTAGCTGGACGGATATCGATCAGGGCTGTCGGATATCGATCAGGTCAGAGGGTTTTATTCAACTGTTGTAATTTTTTGGCTGGGCGGGGCGTCCATACGCTGGCGGCGAAGGATGAGTGGGTTCGCATCAACACAGATGAGAAGATATACCCACCTACTATCAAACGTCCATCCATGAGACCAAGAAAGAATAGGATAAAATCACATGATGAGTCCAAAAAAAGACATAAATGTTCACGTTGTGATGAGTACGCACATCATGCAAAGACATGCAAGAATTCCGCATCTCAAGCTCCTAATGACGATCAAACATCAATCGCTAAAAAGGGACGTGGAAAGAGAGTAAAGGTCATGAAGATTGATGATTCATTTGTAATCGTTTTTGACTATTTTTTATAATGATTTTTACGTCTCATTTATAATGTTTTTTTTTGCTACTATTAAATGTGATTATTCGCATTTTTTTGTTCTATAATAGCAAGAAATGTCTTGAGTTTTTATCGTTAAATAAAGTTTTGGTTAAAAATGGTTAAAAAAAGTTTAGTGAGTAGTGGGTTAAAAAAGAAAGTATTGTAACAAATGGGCTAAAAAGAAAGTTTATTTTATATATAGGCATATATGAAAAATAGAGATTTATAAAGAATAAGGATAAAATAGTCATTTCTTAATAAAACTTTAATGAGTTGGGTATATATGATATTTACAATAGTTTATAAGGGTATATATGATATATTAATTTTTATAAGAATATATATGATATTTTAAAACTTTGTAAGGGCATATATGAAATTGACCCTTTTTTTATTTGTTCCAATCAGGTAACTAATATATTTATTTATTTCAATTAGACCACCAAAGTATTAAAAATGTCCAGTTAAATCACTCATATTGTTTTCAATTTTTTTAAATAATTCAAAATTTTTAAATAATTCTGTTTGTCATAAATATTATTTTATTTTTTAATTTCAATTCTTAAGAAAATATCTATGAATGAACTAATTATAACAATACTAAAACTTTAGTGATCTGATGGGGACAAAATGGCTAAATTAGGTATAAAAAATTTATGAGTAACCTAATCAAAACAATCCTGAAATCCAATTACTATTTAAAAAAGTTATATTTTATGATAGTTTTGAATGTGTTGATTTAAGTATGTTGGTATTAGTTATGTTATATTATGTCTGATTCAAATTATCATTAGTGGTGGCTTGGATACCTCAAAGTTAAGTGCAGTTTATTTTTACAGAGGTCAAATATCTGCAGTTTATGAATCATATCTGCAGACATCTGTAAAAGAAAAAGTGGAACAAAGCTCTGTAGTCTACAGAAAAAAGACATTTGATTTTTAATTTCCGCAGGCTGCTAAAATAAACTGAAATTACAATATACTAATTTCCAACAAATAATACTACCTAATATAAAAAAAAATTAACTCACATTCAACCAAGAAATTTTTTTTAGATTATTAAGCTAGATTAACACCTTTCATATAAACAAAGAAGTTGAGACTTGTAAACAAATCAATAAAAATCAAAATTAACTCACATTCAACCAAATCCACATGTATAAAAACAAAATTAAACAAGATAATCATGTTACCTGATGACTGAAAGCTGTGCGACGGGGGTCGAACTGACCAGATGGGGTGTGCAACGGTTTCGGTGTGTGCAACGGTTTCGTTTTCCGCGTCAGTTTCGTTGTGCGCGACGGGTGGGGCGCGCGACAGTTGGGTGCGTGAGGGTTGGAGAAGAGAAGGTGAAGGGTGGCCGACGGCAAGGGAATGGTGGCCGACGGTGAGCGCGATGGTGCAGGGTGTGGAGATGTCTGGAAGTGGATGAGGGTGGATGAGGGTGGAAGGGTTTGAGAAAAGAAGGGTTTGAGAAGAAAAGGGTTTGAGATTTGAGAAGATATTTGAAGTTATTTTTTTCTATCTGAACCAAGAAGAGCATGCACAGACGTTTTTTAACGAAATCTTTTTGAAAAAACAACAGTCTGCAGATGGCAATGTCAGCGCGTGGTTTGCGCAACATAGACAGAAGAAGCTACACAAATCTTTTAAAAAAACAAATACCATATTAGTTAACAATCCAACACCATCTTTTAAAAAATGGAATGTAAATTATATAAAAAATAATTATCAATGCAAAACACAGTATGTAATTAAATATATTAGACTAATTATAAAATACTTGAAATGATCACTAAGGTTGCAAAGAGTAAGATTGTTTTCAAAGTCTATTTGTTTATAACATTGAAATCACATATCATAATATCTTACATCAAATGTTTAAATTTCGTTCATATATTGGCAAAATTTCAAAAGAGAACCATAAAAACATAGATAACAGAACGCGTTCATCATACGAATCCGAACTCCGATTAAACTCATTTTAGCTATTTTAAAATTGACTTGTCAAAAAAACACGAAACAACTCATTAATGTTCAACTCTTTAACAATACAGAAAAACAATAGTTTGATAAAAAACCATAAAATTTTGTATAAATTTTCGAATTTAACCGACCATGTGTATTTGATTTGGACCGTACACGATAGCCATTTGGTGTTGTGTGCCTTTCATCATTGCAAACAATTACGAGGCGGGGGGTCTATCATGCTTTAGAATCATGGCTTGATTTCATTTATAATAAAAGTAACAATAATCATTATAATAATAATATAACATCCTAAATATCTAATTTTATAATTTGGGAATCTTGAAAGATAAAAAATAAATACTTTAACTTATTTAATAGTTCTAATACTTTGATTTATTTATTGTTGTGAAATTAACAATCTTTTGGCGAGTGATTAGAGCATAATTAATTATTGTAACCAACCGTTAGCCTCACTATACTAAGAATGATTTCTTCATACGCCCAAGCTCCAAGTATTTGTTTGAGTGCCAATGAAAGTAAGAGTAAGTAAGAATAGTGAAGATAACATAAACCTAATTTGGTGAAGGAAATGAGCATTTGTACAGTTGTACTTGTCTTTGGTTTCGAGTATTTGTTTGTGGAAGTCTTTGATCCGGAGCAAGAGTTTCGATGTAATAAGGTGAGACTTCCTCGTTTTAAGAGTATTGGGGATATTTAACAAGGGTGTAACCTCTCCGGTTGTACATAAAATGAAAATAAGGATAGCTTAGTGATCTTTTTCTTATAAATGTTCTTATATAACATTGTCAAATATAAGAGCATGCAAATGTAATTTCACACATAAAATTTAAAAGTAAGGTATTCATACTTAAACGTATATCATTCTCGTGCTTTGGATGGTCAAAATAACTTGAAAAGAGAGAGGAAGGATGTAGAATCTTACAAATGTAATAATACTTTGACTTTCTCTTATTGTGTTTTTTAATTTCAAGAAAATTTACATCTCTTTATATCACTACTAGAAAACATGGGTATCATAAAGGAGGCAAAATATTATGGATGTAAGCGTCCGGAGAAGTACCGACAGATCCCTTCAAAAACCTACTTATTATTTTATTTTATTTTCTTTGCATTTTCTAGAAACCTTCAATGATTTTTTGGATCACTTTCTGCCCCTTGTCTGTTTTGATTCCTAATTGTCCGGTTATAGTTTTCGATGGATATTCGTTAGAGAACATGCCCCCCCCCCCA
>BJCO01435673.1:0-14266 GCA_018326465.1 Flaveria floridana | reverse complement strand
TATATTATATATACTAAAGGGTGTAAATATGTAACTTTAAAATTTTGAAACTTGTGTCAAAATTTTAGTGTTAAAGTTGGAGGTGGAATTTTTGTTAGATGTTATCTAATTAAATTATAATTAAAATGAAAACCAAAGAAAAATTAATTAAATTAAATAAATCGTTCCAAACAATCATTACTTATTTTGTTCATTTATTTTGTAGCCCTGGTTATTACATTGATCTCCTTTAAAGATATTATATCTAGTTGTGAAAAAATAATCTCTTTTGAAATCCTCATGTTCACTAAAATTTGTGAGCACGTAAATAATTTCTACAATAGTGGCTTTTAATTATGAATCTCTCTAGTGAGCGTAACCTAAGTTTGACATGTGAGTTCAAAGTTGGAGAGATTTTCATGGCTTCTTACTACTCGAAGCTCAATTTCTTACAAATCCGATTACAACTCATGTCCATAGTGTTGGACAGCATATCCCGCATAATCAAGATGAAATCAACCGTCTGAACGATATATAAGCTAAGTAGCAAAGTGCTTACTATAGTTGTCAAGAACTAGCTCCACACCTAAAATACTATGAAAAGGACAACAGGTGGCTCGACTATTTTAGAGGCCCAACGAAATATTCATAAACCGCTTAATGAACCCAACAAATACTCTCTTGATAACAACTCCATTCTTGTGAAAATTTATGTCAAAATGTTCTTTAAAAAATAACAAACCTGTATAATAAGTTAAAAACACTAATAAGTAGGAATAATCAAATTAAATGCTAGATTTTTTATTAGAATAAAATAATTAGATTATTAACTAAAATTAAATAACAAAAGAAGAGTATGATAACTTGACAGTTGACACAATACAATTAGTTCAAAAGTTTTTTTATCAACTCCTTTGGTTCCATGAAGAAGTAGAAGCCATCCACGCCAAAAATCAGTACCACACTACGCAGATTCTAAAATACATATGAAGCAAAAATTATTTAATTATTTTATACTAAAACTTTTAAATACATATAAATCAACACAAACCATAGGGTAATAATTCAAACATCTACATCGCGATATCCCTAAACATTTGTACCATCTAAATCATGTAACACTTGTCTTTCTTCAACCTCTCGGTTTTTTATTAATAGTCTAGTACGACCAACAAATCAGTATATCCCTAAACATTTGTACCATCTAAATCATGTAACACTTGTCTTTCTTCAACCTCCCGGTTTTCGATTAGTAGTCTAGTACGACCAACAAATCAGTAAGAAACATAACTATATTGAAAAGAAAAAGATTAAATAATAACAAGAATGGTAAAATGCAACCAGCCAGAATTTATTGAGGACCATAACTAACCACTGAAAGAACAAGTAACCTTCTTTCATGAGCTTGTGAGGATCCTATATACAAGAAGTAAAAAACCCATGTGAGCTGCATTCACTTTTATAGAAACCAGAAATTAATAAAAAAAACATTGTCCGACGACTGATGATGGCAAGCTGACACCACGTAAACATAAACAAAATCTTAAAAACCTTCCACTTTTTTTAAAAAAAATTCCTCATCTTTTTTAACCAAAAGTACAGATGGAAAGTAAGTTACATATATGATTTATTTAGTTGTATCAATATTATAATATTTTGAGCTAGAGGTCTTATTAGAAGCAGTCACTATATCTTCTATACCTTAGATAGTAAGATTTGCTCTAATCCCACTATTTCAAACTCTACTTTACAAGTGAGATGTTTCTCGGTGTGTTTATTTGTTATTAGTTTTCAGGGTTTGGGAGAAGTAACAACCTATCAAAAATTGGACAACAACCTATCAAGTATCGAGAGAAATCATGGAAGTTAAGGATCTCAGAATGTTGTATGTACAAGCAAATGAGTCTCATTTTCAGGTTGAACTGAGGCTAAAAGAAAAGCAACCTTGTGAGCTTGCTTTATGGATCTTCATGCCAGTTTTAGGGTCACACAATGATGATTCACAAAAGAGGAGACTTTAGACATAATTTTGAGGCTTCAACTTATCCCTTATGGAGATGGTGACTTTTGGGTGGTAGTAATGTTAGATCGACCCGTTTTAACAATAACGGTTTAGTAGTAAGTAGAAACTTATTTTCTATAGCAGATTACCTAAATCATCAAAGGGGTGAAAATTTTCCACATTGTGATGTATAATTATGATTTATGATCTACCAACTTACAAAATAAATCATGTAAATTGGGTCCTTAAGTATGTATCTCAGTTTTAATCCACCTACATTCTTCATTTTCAAATTTCAACCCCCCCCCCTTCTCTCTCTATTTTCTCAACTATTTCACATCTCTACCCTTTTGGCCATTGGTTAGTTGAAGATTCAAATACAATGATCTTGTTTCACATCTAATATTCATTATATTATAATTATAAAAATGCAACAGATTTATTGTTAGCTTTATATGATAGAAAATGACCATAAACCTGACCTCTTTATTAGTTCATCCTGAGGTTGAACCCTTTGCTAAAGTAGCTTCACGTTCTTGGCGCCTACGTTCTCTCTGCAACTAATATTATATTAGTACCAAATACTGAATACGTATATACAAAGAAAGATAACAATCTACAGATAGTAAGTACATTATTTATCGGATTAATCACAATAAAACACAGCTTACTGTTACCTGCTTCTCACTGTATGGGAGAACGCAGACAAAATCAGAGATAAAAAATCTACAGATAATTGTACAATAATGACATTAAACAGAGATTAAAACTATACCCTTCTTTCCCAATATGGGAGAAAGCAGACAAAATCATAAACGGGAGAAATTGTTGACACCAAAACAACATTCAATCCGGTAAATAGCAAAAGAGCTGCCATTGGACGGGTTTTATGTGGCATTTTTCTCTATGTTGAAGTTTACTCCTGCAAGAAACATTCCCAATTTTAATATTTGGTCTAGCAATGGTGAATCTGTATCACATACACATTAGACTGGAAAACAAACAAACAATCAAAATAACTATAACATAAGTACACAAAATGAAGTTATACTTATAACATATACCTGTATCATATGTCATTAGTCTACAACTGATGTTTAATGGAAAAGTTTTGTTTAGTAAGTGCTTTGCAAGGAATATATGATCAACTCAAAATCTACCATTTTTAGCTCTCAACTATTTCAAACAAGATGTTTATCAGATAAAACTGAATAATAATGTTGATAACCTTGTCATAAGTTTAATAAAAAACAAAATAGTGAAAAACAACTGATAACAAAGTCAAAGATAGCACCTGCAACAGAGCCATGGTCTTAAATGTGTGTTTTGTGTTTTAGCTACTCTAATTCCATATTTCCATCCCATAGTAACGGAATCAAATTTAGCACATTAATACACACACATAAAAAGATATATAATGAGTATAATACTAAAAAGTAATGAAAATTTGTAATTAGGGTTTCCATTGAAAGAAGCGCTCATCATAAATTCAAAAGAACAATGATTTTGGCCTAAAACAATGATTTAAAAGAGAACACTAAATCAAGTTTCAGCAGTATTGAATTCATTATACATAAGTTTTTATCATACATAACTTGGTAGAACATAAATCAACTAACCTCCAAAGGGTTTACAATCTTGGCTTAACGAATTAAGAACTGAAATGTTGGAGTCGGGCTGACAGGATGATGGTAGCGATGGCGATGGTGATGGTGACCGGATGATGTCGCCTGGAGTTTTGATTACGGTAGTGGGTAAGGGGGTATAAGGGTAGGGTTTTCACCTTTCACTTTTGTCATTGATAACATGTATTACTCTCGTTCGTTCCACGTTACTTCGAAATTTACTCAAAAAATGCTCGTTTGAATTTTTATTCGGTTTTAAACGATTCGATCGAATCGGATAAGTTTTAAACGAGCCAAGCACGAGCAAAGGTCCGCTCGGTTCGGTTCGACTCGAATTAATATGTATATATAGTTTATATGTAACATTCTATTAGATTTGATCCATCATATACAAATATATAATTATATTTATGTATATTTATCAATCAATCTAATAAAGAATTATACATTAAACCATAAAAGTGAAATCCTAAAGCCAGATATTTTTTCGATCATCTCTCGCTCTCACTGTTATCATTATTTGCAATATGCTCTTCGCCTTATCGGCTACATCCTTAGCTTAATCGTCAATCACAACGTATTGTAATCCATGAAAATATTATGTAATAAAATGTGGCTAATTTTTAAGTCATTAAACCTTATTTGGTGCAGTATAAATCGTATGAAACACAAGATATTTGGGTTGTATAAATTGTCCGTTGCTCGTTTGCGCTCGCTCGACGCTCGCTCAAAGATTTAACGCTCGAAAAATGCTCATTCGATTTTACGCTCGGTTGTAAACAAGCCGATCGGCTTGGTTCGGTTTGGAAACGAGCCAAACAAAAGCAAATGTCCGCTCGGTTCAGCTCAGTTTGTAAACAACCCTATATATACTAAGTGAATGAAAATTAACACATCATATATTACTTTGGTTTATTGGTTAAGACTTCCGCTACGTTCCCGAGATTAATAAACGAAAGAAAAGAAATAAAGAGAAGTGAAAGGAAATTAACGAGTGAAAAAAATGAATAGAAAGAAAATGAAGGATAGAAAAGAAATGGAGAGAAAGCAGATTAAGGATAGAAAAGAAATGGAGAGAAAGCAAAAGACATTTTAAATTTTCGTGTTATAAAGTTTGAAGAAAATAAAAAAAAGTAAAATTTTATGTATTTCATTCTTCTCTTTCTGAAAATTATTAAAAATTTTCCTTTCATTTTTTTTATTTCCTTCCATTAAAAAACTAGCGAACACAAAGTTTTTTTTATTTATTTCCATTTTTGTATTATAAATGGTGAAATGAAAAGAAAGTAAAAATTGTATGTACATCAGTACATGAGATGCATTGGGAGTTGCTAACAACATTGACTAGGTTGTTCCTTCTTCCAGGGAACATGATAAGATTGAATGAGTACAAGTATAATTTTAAATATTAAATAGTTAAATAGGAAGTCAACTCTTACCCTTAATACGCCCCCGTAAGATACAGGCTCCGTTGGAGACGCCTATCTTGGATCAAATGTGCAGGTATGGAGCTCGCGGTTGTGACAACTCACCCAAAACTCACTCGATTTTGATTTTCTTGTGCTAGTACAGTAGACCAGTGATGTAACACAACCATATAATGCAATTTTCGGAACGAAAATTCTTCCAACATGGGGATAATGTGACATCCGGTAATTTTTTGTTACTAAACTCCGTTAGTTCTGTTAGGTCTTGCATACACGTGTCGTGAGCACACGCTAGTTGTCATTGACAGTTGGTGACTTAATAACAATTATCTATAATAAACAGATAATAATCTAATTAATAATTTTGATTATTAATTTGTGGTTATACGATTTATGAGTTTAAAGTATTATTTGTGAATTTTACTTGATAACGTGACAACCTGTTATATTTAATTCATGTGTGTTGTGATTAGTTGAAAATGTATACTATTATTATTGATGATTAATAATATTGTGTTTTGTAGTTAAAACCTTTTAAAAAGTTTTAAAAAAGATTAGTTTTTATAAAATATAAACAAGAGGGGTTTATTTTGTAAATACACATAAAGGTTAGATTTTACACATTTAAAGGTTAGATTTTAACAAGTTTTCATGGTTTTTGATGTTGATGAACCCTAATTTGAAAATATGTATGCAAAGTTGAAATTGATGATAGTTAGATGTTAATATGTTGTTAGTTATGTTGCATGAATGTTGGATTATGATAATTATACAAGAAATCCATGAATTGATCATGTAATTCATAAATAGCCTAAAGTAGAAACTTTTTATTCTTGGAATTCATGATTTGATGATTGTATGATGTTAGTTGTATTGCTTTGAAGTTAATTTACATGGATTGTGCAAGAAAAATCATGAAATCTAGTGGTTGTTCATACCTTGCTATAAGTAGAAACTTTTGGATATGAGGTTTGTGAATTATGGTGATTTGATGATGTTGGTCATAGATGATAATTATGAACTTGATTAAGTATGACGTGATAAATTCATGAATGAATTGGGTTTTAGATTGAGTTTGGGTGTTACTTTTCCATAAGGGAAACTTTATTTATGTAAAACATTGGATATGGTAAATTAGGCATGTTCATGATGTTAGGATCATGATAGAATACTTTTTAATAGTGTCTAATGTGTTGGATTGTGTTGATTGGATTAATTGGATGGTTGATAAACTATTTGAAAAATCTAGGTTTCTTGGAAAATGTGCAAGAATACAAGTATGATATTTTGTATCAATTATGTTTTATGATGAACGATGATCTTGATGAGAGTTAAGATGAACAAAGTGGATTATGTGATTAGCTTGTGTGATGACCTATGAAATCATGACGTATAATGCAAATACTGCTTGTGGCTAAACAACTCAACTTAACATGTCACCAATGGGTCAAGTGGGTCAACTAGGTCAACTTTGTTATTGTGTTCCATAGCACGCAGGTCAATCTATTTATTGAGCTCATAGGATCTGTTAGGTCTTTCTGGTCATTAATACTTACAAACTCATATGATCTAGGTAATCTTTGACGGGTTGCGTACCTACTCTTTAATTGTGTTGCTTGTTTTGCTCGTGTGTACACCAGGTGAGTTCATGCTCCATTGTTTCACTTACTTCCTTTTTGGGGGAGATGACATACTATTTTATCTTACAAACGTTTTACATTGATAAGTTGTGTTAGTATAACGTAGTGCAGCATACCATGAAAGCCCTCACACTTTCGGATCATTAATATTGGTAACTTGCGGGAAATGCTGGGTGGTACTACTGGGCCAGACAAGCCCCGCCCGTTCGACTCGAGGTCAAACGGGTGCAATATTATCCTAGACACATATATCGTCACAACTTGGTATGTTGTGATAGGAGGCAAACAAACGAAACACATGTCAGCTTTGATAGCGAAATCACTATAGTTATTACTTATGAATATAGACTAGCTATCTATTTCAATACACTTCTTATATTTTACAACTATTACAGATTTTGTTAAATATAAACTTTTGAACTCACCAACCATTGTGTTGACTCTTTTAGTATGCTATTCTCATCTCGAGGTTAACAGCTGCCCTAGGAGCACGCACGTGTCGAGCATTATGAATCCAAGGATCGCAATCAGAAATTATCAGTGTTGGAATGGAATCGAGTTAATGATTGCGGAATGATCATTAACCATTGTTTAATTGTTTAGTTTTATTAATCAATAAATATCAACCACAATAAATATTAGTTATGACGAACACAATGATATCAACGCAATAATTAAACAAACAAGATTGGATTCAAAAGTATTTCATTAAAAGTGATTAATGATTATAGATGAATAAACAATTAATGCTATAAACCATGAATGCTTTAAACGTGTTGATGCTGATGATGTATTGATGTGACGGCTGCTAGGGTTTGTGACGATGTGATGTTTTGTGTTTTACCGTCGTATTGCTCTCGTATTCTGCGATATGAAACCTAGGACTCATATTTATAGACAATATGATTTTGTTAAGGAAACATCAGATCTCTTGGGATTCGAAATTAACTTGTAAACTTGTTGACTTGTAACACTTGTATAATGCGTCCAAGTGTTTAGTCTTCCGCAGCTACTTTTGTCTTTCGCAGGAACTTTGTCTTCCGCAGAAACTTTTGCTCTTCCGTAGGAGATTGGACTTCCACAAGAGTCTTCACTTTAGTTGTGTTTGTTTAAGAGAGAATACTAATGTTCATCTGTCGTAGATCTTTGGATGTTTGTCATGTAAGAAACATATCTACGGAAGAACAAAAATGTTCATCCGTAGATGTTTCTTACACTGGGTCAATTTCATAGATCGGCCAAGTATAATGCTTTTACCTGCCATCATACACATAAATCAACACACATATGGGTTAACCTATATACGTAATGCATACATCAGAATAATGAATTACAATCATTTATTATAAGTATTAATTAAAGTTCTAATCCTATATAAGATGATCTAGACCTATTGTTTCTAGATCTAACAATACTCCCCCTTAGGCTTAGACACTTGTAATAAAGCTCTTCAAAAATTGAAAACTCCTTCACTCTTGCTATGATTTTGTTGTAGAAGTATGAGATAGCAGTCTTCTGATCATCATACTTGTAGTTGATCTTCATCTTGCTGTAGGGTTTCAAAACTGAGCCCCATAACAACTCATCTTGCTCTGAGATTCTTAGTTATGATACTTCTTCAATGTTAGCACCTTTTAACAGTCTAGCATTATGTCTTCTTCTCTTGTATGCTTTTGCATGCAGTTTATCAACCACTTGAATCACATGGACATGTAGGAATAGATCATTTTGAGCTCTTTCATCAGTCAGCTTTGGGAAGAAATGTAAGTATGAAGTGTAGCTGGGATAGAGCAGCTTGATTTCCACAGGATCAAAGATACTGATCCGATCAGCTTTCTTGTTCTCTGTATTCCTCAGCAGCACTAGCTCTTTTGTTTTCTCAACATATCCCCATTCTGTTATGGGATATGTGTATTTATTTCCATCAATTGATTTTATTGCTGCTGTTTTTCTGTTGTTGTATCCAATCCTCTTTAGAAATTTATCATCAACCAATTCAGAGGCATTGGATTTAAACCTTTTCAGCCTTTGTATTCTCTTCTTGTGTTCAACATCCTCTTTCTTTGCTTCTGTCAGCACATCATCTCTAAACCTAGTCTTTAACTTTTCTACCATTACAGAGAATTCTCTTCCTCTTGGGTGAATTGGGTAGTTAGAGATGATTAAGCTTTGCAAATCTTTGAGGTCGGTTTCAGGTAGGCACAATACTGATACTACATCATGAAAGTATTCAATCCTTCCTGATGTTCTCTTTATGACTGCACAATCCCAGTCTGGATCATATTTCCAGGCCATGATCCTATTTTCTTCCACAGAGCTGGGAGTTGTAAGATGATCAAACAACTCTATCAAAGAAGATTTCTGTTCTGTGATTTCTCTGACTATAGTTCCAAGTGGCCATACTTTTCCAGGTATCACTTCTCTTGGTTCTCTAATTAGTTTATCTTTCCCTTTGTGTTGGTATTTACTTTCAACAGTGATCGGCTCAGCAGGGGTTTTGTTGTGTTGCTCAATATCAGACTTTGGAGCTTCAGTCCTGAACCTCACACCAGTTTCAAGCTCAACATTCATTACATGTTCCATCATCCTTCTGAGCTCACCAACTGTTCTTCCTTTAAGCTTATACATTATATAGTTATGATCTTGTAGCCAGCAGGTCATATTGTATTTTCTTAGCTTTGTTGTTTCACAGTGACCTAAATCTTTCTTGATTTTCTGAATTGATTGAAAAGTTATGAATGCTTCATAGCCACAGTTGGAGATCAGAAACCTTGCAAGCTCAAACTCTTTCAGTAGATCCTTCATTTCAGTCAGATTCATCCTTTCAACCATGTCATACGAAAACCCATGGTTGATAAGAGTCATAAACATGGTTGACTCAGGCCTCTCTTCTAAGATGTCTTTTGTTGTAAGTAGATCATCAGCTTTTGAATCTTTTTGTTCTTTTGGAGTGTCCATCTTGATAAGCTCATTCCATTCATCATCACTATCACTATCCTGATGAGAAATAGTCTTCACAGTAGATAAATCTACAAAAGGAGTGTGTTCAGGGGATGTAGGCCTTGATCTTTTAGGTTAATCTTCAATATAGATCACCTTCTTCTGAGTAGTACCTAAGTACGTTCTCTTCTTGGAGTACAGTATAAGCTACTTAGAGGTCTCAGAAGATTCTTTTGATGGTTTTATTGATGGAGCAGTATTTGACTCAAGAGCACAGATTTTCATCTTTAGCTCTTCAATATCTTCCTCTTTCCTTTTTAACAAAGCAGATTGAGCAGAGAGAGAGAGTTAGTTACATGATCAATTTCTAATGTCAGATTCTCTTTTTCACACTTCTCATGCTTTCTTGACTCTAGAAGTTCTTGTTCATATTGAAGTAGTGCATCAATTACTTCATTGTTGCATTGTGCATCTTCTCTTAATATTTTGACCCTTGATTCTTGTTGCTTTAGTAGCTCATCCTTTTCCTTTAACAATCCCTTCAGCTCTTGTATTCTTTTTTCCTTTTATTTGACTTGATTACAAGTTTATTATACCCAGCCACCAGGTAACTTTTCTTCACAGGGATGTCATCCTCACTCAGATCATCTTCATAATAAGCAATTACATCAACATAGTTGCCTTCTTCTCCTTCTTCATGTTCAGCAGCAGTCTCATCATCATTGACATCAGTAGGGGCTGTACTTGCTGAGGTTGAGCTGGACTCAACAGCTTGATCTATTTTCTCTTGATGAGGTTGTTGTAGTTGTTGCTGAAGATCAAGGATTGGATATATTGGTTCAGTGTCATTAGACAACACCAGGCTTTGTGAGTTGGTGATTGAGAGTGGAATGGTGCTTGAGATACCAACTCAGTTTCACCAGAGTGAACTGAGTTTTTAGACTGAGTGTCAGGGACAGGATTGGTATGAACACTCTCTAGAGATTAATATTAAGGAGTTTTAGGTTGTTGAATGTTAGGTGATTGAGTAAGAATTGGAGAGATTGGCTGGGTGTTTTGAGTAGCTGATTGAGATTGTGGTGATGATTCATGTTGGACTGAATCGATGGACATGGTGTTTTCACTAGCTAGTGATTGATGTCGTGGAGATTGATGATGTTAGTGAATGGGTGATTGATGAGGTGAATGTAAGGCTTGCATAGTGTCAGCAGATGAACTCTCTTGCTGGTTTTCCCATATCAGTTCTTGTGGGATGTTGGCATTAGCATCTACCACATGGGCAAACATTGGCATGTCTTCCCCTTCGTATTTACCACTAATCATATTCAGAACAGATATACCCAAATGTGCTTGCACAAACATATCACCATCTCTTGCTATCCCAGGTAGCTCAGCATTAATGATCAGTTAGAGGAATCTTGGAAACATGAACATTTTATCATCCTTCTGTACTCTTATTTGATCACACAAACAACTGAAAAAGTACTTTTAGTAGTTGTATGTCCTTCCCTCAAAGATGACTATGATTCCAGAAGAGATGTGCCTTGAGAATCTATCCAATTCGGATTTCCTGTTTGAGATACACTTGAGGTAAGTGTGACATAGGAACCGATAAGGTTTGCACAATCTCCCCTTCTTGATCTCACCCTTGTTAAAGTCACCATCATAACCCATCAGATAAATTATCTTCTCGATATACTCATGTTCAAAGACGTCTGGGTGACCTATTTCCTGATCTCTCAACTCTAGTACCCTTCTGATAGTTTGTTCATCAACTCTCATCCTTTCATTTTTGATTTCAGCAACTATCACTTCCGATTCTCCAACTTGCTCTATTCGAGTTGAATTCCAGGAATCAATGATGTGTGCTTGATGAATCACAGGCTCTGCTGTTAAGGCCTAGAAGAGCTTGGATCATCGTAGGAATCTGATGATCTCCTGACACCCTTCCGATACAGGGTCATCAACATTGAGAAATGCACACACATTATGCTCTCTAGCAAATCGATTAGTCATATGTTCAGGAGAGTTAGGAAGAATAGATTAGAATCAACATTATAGACATCAGAATACGAACAGTTTTAATGATATCCAATAATCAAACAGTTCATTATTGATGATTATGACATGTTTACCTTCAAAACAATGATCTGAGATCAAGATTATGTGTTTGTTTGAGGTTTTGATTTGGTAATTTTGAATGTTTGTGAGAGGGGAAAAAGGTTTGTTGTGTACGTTTTTCTAGATCTGAAAAGTGCTCTGAAAAAGTGAATAATGAAAGTTTTAAGTTAAAAACATCATTTATACTCTCTCGGACAAATTAATTTCATTTATTTAATGAAATGAGTCCCACTTCTTTTTTACCACTTCATGGAATTTATTTATTCCGCAGATTTCAGTTCTTCCGTAGGACATCTTCGGATGCATAACATCTGCGGATGCATAACCATCAAGAACAAAGATAGAATTTGAAGTACGAGTTGATTATCCATAGATTATCACTCTATGAATATAGATTATAATTTTAAAAAATTAACACATCCGTAGTTTACTAATTCTACGGATGGTCATATTTTAGTTTGTTAAGTTTTGCACTGTAGCTTCTTCTGATGCTGAAATTGCACTGTAGCTTCTGCTGATGCTGAAATTGCACTGTAGCTTCTGCTGATGCTTAGAATGCACTGTTTGAAACTTCGTATATCCTGCAGCCAAGTTAGTGCTCAAGTTCCAATTCTTTCTTATATTTTTGATCAAAATTCAGATTTTATTGTTTTCATGCATTAACTACTCCCCTTAAATTTGTGATTAATGATAAGATATTACATTCATCATAAATTTATGTAGAATAATAGTATGAAAGGCATATGACAGTCCAAAAGTTATGAAGCCTACTAAGGTAAAACAAAAATAAAGAATTATTATGTACATGTATATATATAAGGGGATCATTTCTAGGTCTAAGATTCTTCCTGTTTTGATTTGATTGATAAAATGTGACCTGATTCTAGTCCTGATTGCAAGTATGTATTTCCACTTAAATCCAAACAAGAGTATTGTATCAACTAGGCATGCTTTTTATCATGTTTTAATGTTTATTAGAGATTAACTGTTATGTTCTCCACATTCAATTCACATTAGAGTTTGTCCTCCGTTTGTGAGTCAATTCATCACTTTTTCACACTTAGAAACTATGTACATCAAGTTATAAATTCTATCTTGAGATAAATTTAATGTCTCATTAATGCTTTGTTGCTAAAGCTCTTTAGATAATATACAGTTGATCATAATGGATTCTTTTGAGAGCTTAGATATGATCATCATCATGTCACCAGGTCTTTACTTACGTAAAACAAAGATGCCTTCAACCCAGGTCTTTGTTTACACAAAACAGAGGGATGATGGGGATCATACTCTAAATCATAAACCCAGGTCTTTGTTTATACAAAACAGAGGGAATATGATTTGCAAAGATAGAAGTTATAAAGTGTTTTACATAGTGTGCTTGGGTGAGTGATTTGATCATATCAGGATAAGACTTACTTGCTTGATCCTCAAAATGGAGTTTCCCATAAACAGCACCTTTTCATTATGTTAGGCATGCTCTTAGTGTAGTTTCCACTCAAGATGAACCAACTCACATATCAAAGTACTTTTGATCAGATTTAAATTAAGTTAATTACACAGGAGGTAAGCAAAGGCATAGTGTACTATCATTTCCTAAACATATGACATGCTGAATCAAAGGACATAATAAAGAAAGACTATATTTTGGTATTTTTATATGGTTTTCTGAATGTTTTTGGATTTTATTGATTACTATTCACAAGAACAGTCACATGCTTTTCTTTATTCATGATGATCAATCTAAATTAATCATGCCCAAAGACTCAATTAGAAAATTAAATCTAACTGAATCAAAGGCTTTAGTGAATAAATCAGCAAGGTGATTTATTATATCCACTTTGATTAACTTGATTAAACCCTTTTCTGAGCAATCTCCCAGAAAATGATATCTGATTTCAATATGTTTTGTTTTGCTATGTTGAATTGGATTAGTAGTGATAAACATAGCAGCTGAATTATCAATATGAATTGGGGTTTGAAGGAAATTGTAATCATAATCCAGCAATTGGTTCTGCAACCAAAGTACTTGAGAGCAACCAGCTGAAGCAGCTATGTACTCAGCCTAAGCTGTGGACACAGATATATTTGTTTGCTTCTTGCACTGCCATGAAACAAGTCTTGGTCCTATAAATTGACATCCCCCAGTTGTGGATTTTCTGTTTTTGTTGCATCCTCCAAAGTCACAATCTGAATATGAGTAGAGAGTGAAGTCACCATCCTTTGGATACCAAAGGCCAAGAGCAGGTTTCCCTTTCAGACATCTGAAGATTCTCTTAACAACATTCAGATGAGACTCTTTTGGATCAAATTGGTACCTATCACAAATACACACAACAAACATTATGTTAGGTTTGCTGGCAGTTAGATACATAAGAGATCCTATCATTGATCTATACAATCTTTGGTCAATAGATTTTCAGTAGGATCAGGCACAATCTTTTGAATTGTTGAAGCAGGAGTTTGCATGAAGATGTATCAGCAAAATTGTACTTCTTCAATATTTGATGAATATACTTCTCTTGATTGATA
>BJCO01435605.1:0-10185 GCA_018326465.1 Flaveria floridana | reverse complement strand
TCTTCACATCCAATTGATATACTTTGATCTTCATATAGGATGCATAAGCTAGGAAGATCCTAATTGCCTCCATCCTTGCCACTGGTGCAAATACCTCATTGTAGTCCACGCCCTCGACTTGTCTGAACCCTTAAACTACTAACCGTGCCTTGTTTCTAATAATGACCCCCTGGTCATCTTTCTTGCAATGAAGAACCCATTTCGTACCAATTACCTTAGCACCCTTAGGTCTGTCCACTAGTGTCCAAACACTTAGCTTCTTAAACTATAGAAGTTCTTCATGCATAAACCCATGCCTCATCCTTCAAGGCATCACTGACATACTTAGGCTCAACTTGAGAAACAAAACCCTTATATGCCCCATCATGAATGAATCCCTTTTCCATCACAGCTGTATAGTCAGCTGTGTACAACTAATTTCTTTTCTGTACCCCAGAGAGAAGATCCCCAATAATGTTGTCCGGGGGTGATTCACACTAATCCTTGTCACTGGAGTTGTAGGAACAACCATTTTATTATCCAGGTTTGTAATCACTGGTTCATTTTCTGTGGCTATTAGGTGACTATCCCTAGAGGAATCAGCCAATTCATTTTCACCTACAGGTGTACTTTCATCTTGGCTGACAGGTTCATCATTGCTTGCATTTTCATTTGCAGCCTCCTTATTATCTGAGGAGTGATCAATGAGTTGTAAATCTACCCCTGAAGGCCCAGAAATGCTATCGATTGAATACGTAGTGCTCGAGTCTGGATTAGGAGTGTTCAGAACGTAATACATCATTTGAGCAGCCACCTTATCATTGGAATATTCAGGAGGAAGATTGAATGACTTGAAAAATCCATCATAATCAAAGAAAAATGATGGACCTTTTCCAGCAAGGGGGTGGTGTATCTTTGCACATTAACGTTACACCATGCTTTAACTTGACCTGTAGGGTTGTTGTAAACTCGTTTGTTCGGTATATTATATCCAAGAAAGATACCTTCATCCGCTTTTTCATTAAACTTGCCAATCTGAGTTTTCTTTAGCAACATGCAAGGAGCTCCAAATGGTTCCAGATATCAAGTTCGGTTTACTCCTTTGAAGCAACTCATAACAAGTTTTACCATGACGTTTGAAAATTAATACACGATTGAGACTGTAGCAAGCATTAGCAACTGCTTCATTCCAGAAATGAACATGCAATTTTGAATCTGCCAACATGGTCCTTGCAGTTTCAATCAAACTTCGATTTTTGCGTTCAACAACTCCATTCATCTGTGGAGTGTAGGCAGAAGAGAATTGATGAACAATCCCTTTCTCTTGACAAAAAGCCTCCATCCACTGATTCATGAATTCTGTTTCATTGTCTGAACGAATCTTCCTCACTTTCAACTTGTACAAAGAATCCAGAGTATTAACCAAATTCTTGAATGACTCAAAAGTCTCTGACTTTGCTTTAAGAAACATAACCCGTGAAAATCTTGAATAATCATCTGTGACCACAAAACAGTACTAGTCCCCAGCTATGCTCTTAGTACTGACAGAGCCAAATAAATCCATATGAAGAAGCTCCAGTGTTATCTCAATTTAATGAACTTTCCTTGTTTTGTGAGATTTCTTGGTTTGTTTCCCTTTCTTGCATGATATACAGAAATCTGGAAGCTAAAAATTTTTGACTGTAATGCCTTCAACCAGATTATTTTGAACCAAGTGATTCATTTTTCGGGGATTGATGTGTCCCATTCTCCTCTGTCAAGAAATAAAATCCCTCTATGTGGCTTTAGACAAGAAACACTGTGCAGTTAACTTAGTTGTGGAAGCTCTTGACATATCCAAGACATACAAGTCATTATATCTTGATGCTGACATTAGCTCCTCAGGGATAACATAATTCTTTTTTAGAATATAACATTTCTTATTATCAAACACCACTTTAAAGCCCTTGTCGCAGATTTGGAAAACTGAAAGTAAATTGTTCTTCAACTGTTGAACATAGTTTACTTTATCAAAGTTGACTTTCCTATTTCCGACTTCACCTTGAGCTGTGATATAGCCTCCTTTGTTTCCCGCAAAAGATACATGTCCCTCTTTGATTTGTTTGACATTGAAAACGAGAGACAGATTCCCAGTCATGTGCCTGGATGTCTCACTATCAATAATCCAGGTGTTAGTGATAGCGCTGTAGTGGACAACCTGCACAAAACAGAAAAGATTAGTTTAGGAGTGGGACACAAGCCTTTACTGGATTGGGTTTCCCAGAGGCAACACACATAACAAACTCCAGCCACTGTCCTTGGGAATTCAGAGAGACAACATTCTTCATCTTATTCTCACTTTCAGACACACTTAATGATTTGACTTTCCACAAACCAGTCTTGTGTAAGGCCTGTTTGTGATAAACAGACGACTGGTTTATTGTTTTAACATTTTGTTTGCTTTCATCACCATGTTTTACCTCAGTCCTCACAGCTTTGCTAGGGGCTTGACTGTGTTGCCTATGGTATTGTGGAAATCTTTTTATTGTAGAAAACCTTGGTTTATTTTCTTGAAACAATTCAACCTTTCATCTTGGTGTCTGATAATAAGGATAATTAGGAGATATATGTCCTCGTTTTCCACATCCATAACAGGATCTCTATTCAACAGGACTAGGAGATTTTTTATGCGGGGGAGTAAGGTCTAGGGTTGGTCTCTTTCTTTTCTAGTTGAAGTTGCTCTCCTTCTTTAAAAAATTTAATTGGTTTCACCTTTTGATTACCCTTTTCTCTCATTTTATTGAGATTTTGTTGATGAACAGTTTTAGAATAAGTTGGTTCTGAAATATTAGGTTTTGAAACATGAACTTTTAAACCCAACCCAAGAGTAGCATTGCTATTCTCATCATCCCAATTTTCAATGACAGTCTCATCTCTTGTGCCGGAGGCACATACATGGTTAGCTATGGTGTCCGGATCACTGACTAGGGGTGTTGTTACAACATGATTCTTTATAGGGTTATTATTAACAGGTCGACATTTTGTGTTTAAGAGGATCACATGTGGTGGTGGCATAACCTTATAACCAATCCCTTCCCCCCCCCAACCCCCCATTTCTTTCTTTAACCAAGTTTTTAACAATATGAGAGGAACTAGCAAGACTGTGAATTTTCTGATTTAAAGATTTAATTTTAACTTGAAGAATCGATCTTTCATTCTCTGTTTCCTCTATTGTTTTCAGCTAGAACTTAATATCATTTGCTTGATTTAATGCAACAACCTCAGTTTCCCTAAGTTGCTTTCCTAACAATTTAATCTTTTCTTTAAAACTGCTCTCATTTTGTTTTAACACCCTGTTAGCTTCAGTATATAGTTTCAAATCATTTACTAAACTGTAATTATGATCTAACAATCTAGTAAATTTTAAATCTATGCTTTCACGAAATTTATTGCATTCTTCACAAGCATGTTTATCAAAAAGTTCATCTTTAGTACTTACATGTGACGTGGCAGAGGTGTCAGCCATGAAAGCAACCTGAGATTCCTCGTTAGTTTGAGATTCTGTGCTGGCAGCAGCCAATTCATCTTCAACCAAATGATCCATGGCATCCATAGCTTTTTCAGCGTCTGAATTAGCATAATCAGCTATGTTATCTCCTTCACTCGCAGACCCATCATCAAGATCTTCTACCAGTGCCACATTTGCTTCTCCATCCGAAAGAAATCTGAAGGACCAGTCCTGTCCTTCATCTCCTTGAGCAACCAAAGCCTCCGAATCCTGACTCGTTGAAGCTACTTTCTTTTCTTTGTCCTGATAGTTAATGGATGAAAAAGGTTACCATTTCATGTCTTCTTAGGTTTCACACACTCTCTTTTGAAGTGACCATTTTCATCGCAGTTGAAGCATGTAACTTTAGTTTTATCAAAACCAAAAGTTGTGTCTTTGGTGGTAACAAGATTCTGCCCCGTCTTCTTCACAAACTTCTTAGTCCTTCTCACAGCACTGGCCAAAGCCCACATGATATCCATTTTTTCCAACTCTGTCTCATCTACCTGCTCATAGTCCTCATTCACGAGATGACAGTTTCCTATCTTACCAGCAACCAACCCATCATATGAGTGTACTACCGCAGCGAGAAGATCCATATGCTCTTTTGCTACCTCAACAGTAACATTTCCCAGATTCTCAGTCTTCAGCTTTATAGGATTAGAGTCAGGGATAATATACTGAGTTCCAGATGATCCTGATGATTCACTTCCAGAAGAACCAATTTGAGAAGTTCCAGACGTGTTGGAAACAAATGCTGTTTGAAGAGGTGCACCAGATGAAACTGGTATGGGAACAACATTATATAGTGATGGATTCTGTATGTATAACCCTTTCTTGGACTTGTATTTCATCCTTAGCTCCTCCTCCCTCAACTTCAAGATAAAGTCATTGATGTCCAGAGTAGCTAGAACTTCGTTCTATCTTAGATAAGACACAAAAGAATCCCATTTATCCGACAGACCATCGGCAAAGCTTGTAACTTTATCCTCCATTAAGGTAGTTACACTATGAGTATGCAGCTCACTCATCAGATGATAAAACCTATCTATAATATCATCCAAGCTTTCATTTCCTATGGATGAGAAAATATCGAATTCCTTCTTGAGTGATTTAGCCTTTAGTGCCTTTAAGGTTACATTATCATCATATCTCTTTTCCAGTGCCTCCCACAGCTTCTTTGAATGTTTATGTTCCGAAAACTGATAAAAAATATCCTTTGGAATCGACTGTGTCCATAAGGCATAGGATTTCTTTACAACATTGTGTGTAACCTTTTGCACTTCATTCATCCCACTTAGAGTCAGTTTAACTCCATTTGCTCCAACAGGTATAGTATAACCAGTCGCAATTGAAGTCCACAAGTTTAGGTCAACTCCGTTAAGGTAGATTTCAAACCGTTGTTTCCATTGCAGGTATTCATCCAAGGTCAACAGTTTTGGTGGTTTGTTATGATTTCCAATCTCATTTTACAGAAGTAATAGATTCTGGATCCGTGAGTCCTTTCCAATAATAAACGCAGAGTTCTGATCGTCGATGGTTTCAAACTTGAAAAATTATGTGACTGAGTCAAGCGATTGATTTATAGGTTGCAGTGTATAGTCGTATGACTGAGCCATTAGCATGGTTCAGTCGTGTGACTGAGTCAAGCGATTGACTCATACGCACGACTGAACTCTACGAATGGTTCAGTCGTGCGACTGAGCCAGTCTTATGACTCATTCGTGCGACTGATTCAGTCACCTGGTTCAGTCATGCGACTGAACCAGTCTTATGACTCAGTCACGCGACTGATCCAGTGACCTGGTTTAGACATGCGACTGGTCCATAAGCATGGTCCATTATCATGAATGACCACAAGCCTAAGTCAAACACATTTATGAGTCATTATTAACTTAGAACTATAAATAACTACTACAAACCTATATATAATGTTCAGTCAAGTGTCTAGTAATAAACGTTATAAGAATACAGTATAATCAATAGTAAATAGACATCCAAACATATATCATATTACAATAATACCCTTGTATTACACATATGTAAGAAATGAAAGGCATAAACGTTTTAAGTACAATAAACTAGGGAAATCATGTATCAATAAAAAGTTTCGATTAACTCTAAATTATGTTGTTCAATTGAGGTCTGCTGTGACATTTCAATTGATATTTAATGTTTTGTTCAAAAGTGCATCGTTGTTCGATTGATATCGATTGCTATCATATTTTGTTTGATTGAGGTCCATTGTTGTCACATAACATGACAATATCACATCTCAATCAAACAAAGCATGAGAACAGCAGACTTCAATCTCACAATAGATCTCAATCGAATAAATGTACATGTTAGAACAAAATATGAAGTTTAACTGAATTTTAAAAATATACCCCAATCAAACAACATGAGCTAGAGTTAATTGAATATTTTAAATCGAATCGCCCGGTCTCACTAGTCTCTTCATATGTTTTTCTAATTTTAATTGAATATTAATTGATTAATTTATTTTAGTTGGATAATTAAAGTTTTAAAAATATTAAAATACCCTCATATTTAATGGAAATATTAACGGAGTTAGTGGAGTGGATGAAAATGATAATATTTGATGAACTACATTGACTAAAATGGCAAAAAAAAGTTTTTGGTTTGAAATGGTAAATTCAACAAAACGTCAGGGACGAAAATATCATTTTACTCCTAAAAATATTTTTAAAAATCGACCTTTCACTACATATGAAACTATAATGAAAGTTTATGTTTGATCCTTTCAAATATCAACTTCCTTATAAAAACCAATCCTATATGTATAGAGGTGTTTAATATTTGGCTTCAATCATATTAATTCTCTATGCATAAGGTGTTGTACCTTATGCATGGAGTATTTTATAAAAAAATTTTACTTTTAACCTGAAACTTTTTATCTTTGCAATTTTCACCCGTTTGACAAGTTCATCGTAACACGAGGGTCCTAGATCGAATTAGTTAAAATTTTATTTGTTTTACGTCTCAGTCTAATATCTCTGCATTAACACACTGCAACTTCAGTGTTGGTTGTCACTGTTGGTGGTCACTACCAGTGGTGTGATGTTGGTGTTATTTGGCACGGTTTTACGTCCCCGCCGCAACGTGGTGACTTAATTCTAGTTTCCTTATAAAAATCAATCCAATTTGTATATAGATGTTTAATATTTGGCTTCAATCATATTAATAAGAGTAAATAACACATGTGGTCCCTGTGTTTTGGTTAAAATTTTGGATTTGATCCTTAGAACTTTAAAATTACAAATTTAGTCTCTAATGTTATAGTTATATTTTATCAATGGTCCCTACTCTGTTAGTTCTGTTAATGATTTTAAATTTATCAAAATAACTATTTTACTTGTAGGGATCACCACTGTAGTTTCATTTGATTATAATCGTTTTATTACAAATATGTTTATTATTTAATACACAAATAAAAAAATATTTTAAAAAAATTCTTCTTTTAATACACAAATAAAAAAGTAATCGTTTATAATTTTTTAAACCAATATGCGGATTTTATAAATCTTTATAAAAATGTCTTCTTTTATAAACACGTTTAAAACTGAATTGTTTTTTAAAAAATGTTTAAAAAACTAGGAATTTGTTTAAGAAAGATGTTTTAGAAAATGAATGAGTTTATATAAAAAATAACTTTAGAAAACCAACCAGTTAAAAAATCAAAAGTTTTAGAATGACGTATAAATAACGAACGGCTAAAAACCAAAACATCTGAAAAGAAATTTTTTTTATTTGTGTATATAAAACGTATTTTATCAAATAATAATCTTATTAATAATGTAATTATAAAAATTACATAAAAAATAAAAAAAAAATAAAAAATAAAAATATAAGTTTTTTAAATAAAAATAATACTATAGTTAATTAAATAGATGGATATGCGAGTAAAATATTAAGTTTTGCAATATTTAACATCAGTAATGGTTAACTAACAGACCAAGAAAATATTAAGGAGTATATTTAAATATTTTAAACTTTAAGAATTAAATGTAAAATTTTAACATAAACACATGAATCATCCATGTAATTTACTCTATTAATAATTTAGTTTTCGGTTTGGGTTTAAACCGAAACCCAATTGTATGGTGGAACATTGTTAAGCACTTTAGTACAGTCACTTAGCCCAATACGATAATACCTTTCTAACAACCCAATATATTTTGCAAGCTTGTAACTGCCTATGAATTAAACTTTAGAGTTAATTTTAATTTTATTGCTTAAGCTTTGATTAAAATAATTATTTTCTTTTATCAATTTAACTCCCAAAGTTTCATATGGACGATGAAGTTTTTTTAAGGGTCCTAATATAAAGACACCCACCAGATAAATCGACACCCCCCATACGTCAAATATGGGTCCATACGTGGCGTATATGGTAGAAAACACTAAAAACGAGGAAAATTCAAGGGGGTTGTCAGAGAGCTATACGTCTCATATAGCCCTATACGACCACCTTATACGACACATATAGGGCTATATGACGCATATAGCAAATTTCGACACTGAGTACGAGAAAAATATCAGGGGGCTGTCAGAGGGGTTATACGCCCCGTGTAGGGCTATACGACCCCCCCTATACGACGCGTATGTGGCTATACGACCCGTATAAAAATTTTGGGGTGTTAATTTATAATTTTGTGGTGCCTATATATTCACACCCTTCTCTAATCATAGGTTTTCTCTTGGGTTGGTAGGCTGAGTCACCATGTTTAGTTCTTCGAGCGAGAGGTGATCCTGAGTGTCTGGGATTTTGTTGTTAAAATAATAAATAATAAAAGACTTAACGACCCCCTCAACAAGTAAACGACCTCTCATTTGAATGGTGTCACTCAGGGGAAATCTTTGACAATACCACACGATTCGAGTCAATCGGTACTTCACGTAAGTCCATAGAATAAAGAAATTGAAACATTGAATACCGTATAATTAAGTATTTCATTAAGTCCTTATACTATTATTGAAGCACTTTAAAGTTTGTAGTTATAGTTACAAGTATATATTTCTAGGTTTGAGTTTGTAGCACTTTCACAATGACCTATTGTTCTTTGCTTTTTTGAGTTAAATTCGGTTTTAAATTTAATTTTGAACTAACTGAATTGATTCGATTTGGTTTGGTTTCAAATAAAGTCATGAAAAAAATGAATAAATTGAAAAAAACGACTAATAATCACCTTAGATATTGTTAGACTATATTATTTTTAAAATTATTAGTATAAGCTTACGTACCCATATAACTTTTCAGGTTTATATTATGTTCTCTATATATTGTAATCAATTATTCAAGAATAATCAATGAGTTTTTTTACTATCTGACATGTTATTACAGGCACCTTAGGCTCTCTACCATCTTCATCGTGCCATCACAAAAATACAAATCCTAGTCGTAACCGCTTGAGAAAAACCTAGACACGAAGACGTGCCATCACTGTCGCCGCTGCCCGGTCCGACCACCGTTCGTTCTCTTAAAGTTATCTGTTCGGTTTTCCTGATTTTCTTTTATGTGTCTATTTTGATATTTAGCTTTTCGATCGAAGGTCATTGACTTATATTCCACTGCTTGCCACCAGAGGTGTTTTGTTGACTTTGATCCTTACAACCTTATGATCTTATGTATTTGCAACCTTGCGATTTTATCTTCTCAATTTAATTGTTGCTTGTGGCCATCGATCTCAACCGATCAAGCCACAATTAGATCAGATATAGTTCTAAGATGTACGAATCTTCCCACTCACTCTTATCGCATGTTGACCACGGTCAGCGGCATTCACATTCTCTGCTTGGTTTTTCATTACGATGAATATTTCTCACTGGATATCTTTCGTTTAAGATCTGGTATCCCATCTTATTTTCTTTCTTTCTTTTGTTCTAGTCGGACCACAGTCCCTGGCCACCGAGGAACGTCACCTGGTCACGGTCACCGACTTTCGGTATGACACACCGTCACACGACCACGATCCTTTGCCATCAAAGCACTCCGCCTGACCACAATCACCGGGCTATGCTTGACACACCGCCACACGACCATGGATGTCCACTCCGCCGGATGTCCACTTTTTAGGAATATAATACTCAAATTATGTAGTTTAATATATGCACATACATCTAATTTAGGAATATAATACTAAAATTGAAGATAAAACCGTTCTTGATTTTATGTTGCAATTTAAAAAAAAAACGATAAATATTTTTTCATTGAAGTAGAAAGTGATAATACATAACTTTATTTAAAATGTTGTTATAGTCGTTGTTAATGAATATGAATATTAAATACTATATAAGTATATTGTATACTAATGGTAAAACCAAAGGTGGGAAACGTTGTAGTCTCCAAAATTAATATTTGACATGGGTTTAGTTTTTCAAAAAAATTTCCCTTTCATTTATAAAAAAATTTCCCTTTCATTTATAAAATAATAAATTTCAAAATATAAATATATGGTAAGAATATGGAGAAGTGAGTATAATTGCATCTACGTAGACAAATTTAAAGCATAACTTGTGGCGTCCATTATACATTATGCATCTTTCATGGACCATGTTGGCACACAATATACCATATATTCCTCACACCTCATGAAGTTAGATCAATACGTAAAGACATTTATAGACCTAACTAATTGAGTATGATTTTTATACCTTTT
>BJCO01435573.1:0-12083 GCA_018326465.1 Flaveria floridana | reverse complement strand
ATAGGATGCTTGAGGGCTGCTTGTATGATTCTGCTTTAGCCATTGGATTTTGTATACATAGCCTGGTTATGTGAATTTATACTGTGCTTACTTTGTTCCTATCTGTTTGCCATGGCTGTATCTGCTTGGTGCAATAGTCAATAATAACATGTTTTGAATTTTGAAGAATGTCATGTTTATGAACTCACAAGTTTTATGCTAAGTCCCAAATGTTTTATATTTTATGGACATACATCCTAGGTGCCAAGAGATTGCAGAAATTGAAGATTATAAGCTAGTTTACAAGGAAATAGAGGTCTAGAGTTCTATTGAAGATTCGGATCTCTAATATAGTTAAATTGATGTAATGGTTTTATCTAAGCATGACAAATATAATGTTTGTTTTGGATGTATAATCAAAGTTAGACTTCCGCTGTGAATTTGGATTACTATATGTTCTGTATATCCGATGCGTAACGCTCCTCCCAGGGTATGCCCTGGGAGGCGGGCGTTACAATAACAATTCATACAGTTCAAACCATCATACACAAACAGTGTAGTTTTCTCAAAATTTTAAACTTTTCTAATTGCTCGAACCGGGTTTTCTTATCCATAAATTTCTTCAACTCCATCTAATTCTTCTTCAACTTCCATAAAAACTCTCCAACGGTGACAAGATTCTTGTTAGAGAGTTCCTACAAGTGTTTGATACCAAGGTCTAGTTCGCATCCACTCTACATAAGAAAAGCGCTTTAATAATAGTATCTAAAGTAATGTTTGGTACCATTACAAACTTCCTTTATTTCCTACTACACCAACTTTTCATCTTTGTCTTCTTGCTTTAGTCCTAGAAATACTTTGATTCACAATATTTTACTTAAGATGTAAAGTTTTACCCTATTGCATGTTAAAGCCTTCAAATTTTGGAGCCCCGGTAATAGAGTCAATCTTGATCATTACATTTCATAAATTCTAATCATCTCATCAATTGAAATGAAACATAGTTTGCTTTCTTGCATAAGGTATTAATTTATTTATGCAAAGTTAATCTCTTTAGATGAACCCATCACCCTCTCCTTTGTAACAGAGGGCGGTCCCAACACAGAAGTTCACTTTTGTCCTCCCGCTCATAGACAATGTCTCACCTCCTCTCTCTCTCCATCTCACTTTGCTCTTCTTTATCTCAAATTGAACGTCCACATAAAGTCATACATAGATATATATAAAAACACATGTTTATTCAACGTACAGGCTTGATTGTCAAAAGATGTTTTTGAGGCTTTGGTCTTGCATCATATCCGAGTTAGTTTTTTATATGTTACAGCTTAGATCAAACTCGAAAATAGTTAGAATTAGTCCATTAATTAAGCTCCAAGACCAGTTCACTAGAATTTTTGTAGCAACTATAATATAAATATATTGTGGTGAATGGAATTAAACGTTTAGAATTTTTGAGTTAGTGGTAGGTGGAATAAAGGCATGCGACCACCCAACCATATTTTGTTACCATGTTAATTTCATGCACCCTTGCTGCCGACTTGCCACTCCCACCACTTTAAAGCATTTCACACATCTATTTTGCATCAACTAGAAATTAAGTAGAAACTATATTTGGGAAAAGTGTATTAAATTATAGGCATTATATAAATTAATCATACTTACATATATAATATAAAAATACAAATCAAAACGATAATAATTATCAAGTGAATGTATGTATGCATACAGAGATATAGAAGTGTGATACGGTAAAAGTTCAACTAAAAATGGTTTCTAGTAAAAAAAAATATATAAATTAATAATTGAGATTAATTTGTAAGAAATTCTTTTTGTTATAAGAGTGTTTTTAGCATGGCAACTTTCTTTTTGAAATTCCCTTTTCACCTTTCTTTTTTATTTTTATTTTTCTTTTATTTTTATTTCATTTTAACGTCACCATCTTTTAGGGGTGTGCACAGTGTGATTCTGTACGTTTAATACCATTTTCGAACCGAAACCGCGATTTCGATTAATACCATTTCTTTAACCGCAACCGCAACCGCAACCGACACTTATGTTAGCCATCGGATGTGATTAATTTGCTGTTAATTTTAGTTAATTAACAAATATATTTAACATATGTTTTTAAATTAAAATTTTAACTAATAAATTATTATTAGGCTAAGTTTGGACCAATTTTATAAGGGTTTACATGATATGGTTTGTTTTTAAGATCTCACCAAAACCGGAATCAAAGTCGGAGTGTGCATGCAACAATGTGTGCGCGCATTTTGCATTGTTTCTGACGTTCCTTCAATACATAACGGCATCCACTATGTAAATATATTTTTATAAATGTGAATAAAAGATGAATATATGAAGTTCTTGTAAAATCATGAGGAGTAGTGTAAATTTATTATATATTAATGACATTTGGTTCGGTGCGGTTAATTTGTACATCAAAACATAAACCAAACCGCAATGTGTGGTTAATCGGTTATCGGTTAAGTTTTAACCGAACCGTCGGTTAATTGTCCGGTTTAGTTAATTTGGTTCGGTTGATGCGGTTAATTCGGTTATTGTTTGGGTACATCGGTTATTTGCTCACCCCTACCATCTTTCCATTAAATATTCTTTTATCTTGACTTTTTTATTGCTTAACTAAATTTCATTTTAGTAATCAATTGATTTTTAAGTCTTAACTAATAGTTTCCAAAGACTAAATTCAATATTTTAATTAATTATAATTTTTATCAAAATAGGTTTGTCACGGTTTGTAAGCAAACTTTTTATTTTTATAAGAGTAAATTATCATTTTCGTCTCTGAGGTTTGGTACATTTCATAATTTTCATAATTTCATTCTGATACATTTTTCTCTCTCTGTGTCCGACATTTAATAAACTTGTCATTTTTATTCATTTTCGTTAACCCCGTGTATTTTACCTATTAAGTGGCCATCACGCACATTTCATGTGAGCGACATTTATATACTTTGGCATCTCACCGAAAGAAAAAAAAACCTCAATAAACATTGTTTAATTATCCAAACATTCAAACATTATTCAATTGCTTTTAATATTCAAAGCCGATGTCCACTTAATAGGTAAAACAAACAAGGTTAACAGAAATGGATGAAAATGATAAACTTTTAGAATGTCAGGGACACAAGAGAAAAAAGGTTTTTGGATGAAAAAAAAATAAAAAATTAAACCTCAAAGACAAAAATGACAAATAACTATTCTATATAAACACGGATATACATTTTTAAACGACACGGGTTGGTAAATCGTGAACGGTGAACCCACCACACCACTGGTGAGTTACTAAGAGCCGCTCGGCCCAAACGCATGTGCCAACCCATTTAATCTTTATATCCGTCGGAGCCATGACATTATTAGAGGATAAATTTGTTCAATGGGCTAATTAGCTAAAAGCCTTTTACAAGCTTAAATGGGCCTTTGTCAGAAAACGAACCCATTCATGATTTCAAGATTCACCGGCCCATCTATTGCAACAATATGCATTTGTAATCAAACTTCCTTTACTACTATGTGCCAATTTTCACAAGATTGAATTTATATATATTTAAGTGGAGTTTTATTTGTTTAATTTGTTTTCACCTTTAATTCAAAAGTTACCTTCACGCTTCTCAAACATGTTTTCTATATTAGTAGATAAATACTTTACAAATTTATATATTCAACTAACAACAATAAGTGTAACCACTGCCTAGATTTATTTTAAATATCAGATCATACCAACTTCTAGTTTAAACTAAACGGATATACATTTTGGGTGTTTTTTCACCAAGTTTAAATCTTTGTCTCCTCTCTCGTCAAACAGTTCTTCTCCAAACCACATTGTCTATCGTTCTATTCTCTCATGTCATTGGTCCTTCTTCCTTGGATCATGTAGACGGATATACATTTTGGGTGTTTTATTATTACTATTATTATAATTATTATTGTTCATATTATCAATACATTAATGATAAAACTTACTACATTATTCAACTCAATATGACTATAGTTGATGTAGAACACTTTGTCGATATATTTTCTTTTACATTAGACATCTTTTGCCTAACTATTGTGGTGCCAAATTTTGCATTACATGTCACCCCTTCTTGAGGGCACCAAATGCGTGCTGCACGTGTTTTCTTGTTGCTCCTTCACAAATATGAAATATCCATGCTTGCACACTTCTCCTCTACCTTGAAATGAAGACTAATAAGGTGAAGCTGCATTGGTGATGTCATTGGAAATCAATGATTGATATGGAGTATTGATATGATTGTTGGAACCAGTAACACCAAAGGATGCATGCCAAATCCACAAATCATATCGTGCCACAATTTCTAGCGTTATCGTTGAGTGTGGATGATCACATTACATGTATTGGCTCGGCACCACAATAATTTGACCACTCCCAAAGTTTACAATGGAAGTTACTCCACGCCAATTTTCACAATATTCTTTTCAAAAGAGATTAATTGTGCCTTTACAAAATTTGTAAATACTTACCCTTAAAGTTTATTCGGGCATCTTCAAATACTCATCCCATGAGTCGGTAGAGGTGTCGTACGGCGCATGACGAATGGTGGATGCACACTTTTGTAAAGTGATAAGACCACGTCTACCCCTCGCATCCCGCTTTTGTTTGAAATTGGCACCACTATTCAAAACAATGCTTAAACTTTTTGCCAGTATATATGAAATCATCATAAAGTTGTCACATACCAAACGATCATTTATAGTATTCACGATCCATGTTTATATGAGCTCCTCTTGTTCTGGTTGTGAGCTTTCAACCTGATGTAATCAACTTTGGGTCACAACTATGATTGTTCTGATAAAAATGTCATTGACATCGCTAGAAGATAATTGTAATGATAATGATGATAAAAATGATTCCAAAATAAAGAAAGGATATTAGAAAGTATTGAGAGTTAACAAAAGAATGGATAGAACTTTTGCAAAAATAATAAAATTAAGTATGTATTTATAGGTTAAGATTGGTTTATAACTATTTATACCATATGACAATGGTCATAAATTGTCCATTTTCTCCTCTCACGCACGCGAAACGTGAGCGAGCTCACCAAACACCCCTCATGTCTCACTCACACACGGGTTGCGCAGTTTTCATGCGTTATGCGTGGCTTCCATGTCACGTCGCTCTTTGCTAACTAGACATGACACATAACCTAAATGTTTTAGTACTATTATTTATTGCCTACAATCAGGGTACATATTTTATAGCATGATATCGTTTAATGGGACGTAACACACTCGTTTTTACAACTATTATTTTTACATTTATATGAGGAAGATTGATATAGCCTTTTGTAGTAGGCACACTTCAAAGAAACAAAGAAGAGAAGAGGAAATTTTGGGCAATTTTCTCATATATTCCAACAATAAAATGTAACGTAACTACTTTAATATGCAGGAAAAACTAAGATTCAAATCACATGTTCCTTACTTCGTGGAGAACATGGACCACTATTCTAAATACAGTAAACAAATATATGTTAAGTTTTGTTGACCCTTTTTTTCAATTTGTTTTGTTATTTTTTCTTTTCTTTCTCCAAATTTTTAGCATGCAAAGTGTTTTTTTTTTTTAAATTTTTTTCTTATTTTAGTGTTACAAATTTTAACACCTTCGTAGTATCAACATTTCAAAATATACAACCGCAATCTACAACTCTAGGCACGCAAAAAGAATTGTATCCCTGCCGTGTGGCAAGTGCTAGCTAGTAATTTACATCCCACGAATTTAATGTTTAAAATTACAAAATTAAACAAGTTATACTTGGGATGTCTACAGGAAATTACCGAATATAATTCATTCAAATGTGTTAGCGACTGTACTTAAAAAGTGATCTATTTCAGCTACCCCTTTATCCTTAATCTTATCACAACTATGTTTGACTAATAACATAAGATCGACAATGAAATGTCAACTGTTGATGATTGGGAACGGAATTAGTGCTAAAAAGTTGTAAAGTTAGATCATAATCTGCCGTCGTTCATAGTTGTTACTGGAATGATGAAAGTGGGAAATTTCTTCAAACCTCCATCATATCATCATTTTCATCTTTAAACTAATTATAACTTGTGAGATTAATTATCTTTGTATCTTTAACCACACACCGTCACTAGAATTTATTATTATTATTATTATTATTATTTTATTTATCATTTATTAAGCTTGCTCTTAGTTATAACTAGTTTTTTCCTCCCCGCGTTACACGGAGGAGGCCGGTTATTTTTTCACATGCAATGTTGCGTTACTATAATCGTTTTCTATCTGGCTCGTTGGAACCATAAAATCGAAGTCTGGTGATAAAACTCAAAAATACTAAACTTTCGTAACCAAACTTGAAAAAAATAAAACTTCACTATAAATAGTTTAGTAACCAAACTTTAAAATCCTAAACTTTAGTGGTCAAAGTCAAAAACCAAAGCGGTGACAAAATTCTAAGATCTTAAACTTTAGTGGTCAAAGTCACGCACTACACGACGGGTGTCCAGTCAATATCTCAAACAAAGGTTGCGTTAGTTTTGTTGTTATTGTCCGAAATCATTAAATCAAAATTTGATGGTGAAACTCAAAATTATTAAACTTTGGTGGTCAAACTAAAAAAATAAAATTTTATTATAAACAGTTTAATAATCAATCTCTAAGATCCTAAATTTTAATGGTTTTGAGTTTCGTGACCAAACTTAAAAGTATAAAACTTCACTATAAACAGTTTAGAGGTCAGTCTCTAATATTTTAAAATTTAGTGACTAAAATTCAATAACCAAAAGTGAAGATACGATTAAAAATAAATGTACTAAAAAACTGATATGATTACAATCTAAAATTTAAAACTTTACTATTCACTGGGCTTAGAATTTTAATTATAGAGTAATATTCTATCTCTAGCTAGTTTGATCAGGATACTTATTAACATTTTATCATTATCATGTGTTACTTAGCTATATCATTATACTTTTTATTGCAATACTTATTTTTACGACGCTGCTAATCCACTTCTAAATCCACCTAACCTGTTTGTCGCATGATTTAAACTCTTGATCTCAACACTTATTAATCACAAGGGGCGGAGGATAATGGAGAAGGGGGGGGGGGGGGGGGGTGTCGGTAGTGTAAATTTTTGGCCCAGTAATGTAAATTTTTAAACAGGTAGTGTAAATTTTTATATAAATATCGAGTTCGCCCCCCTTTAAAAAAATTAGTTTCGCCCCGCCCTCTTTACGGGGATGTTCAAGCTCCGCCACTGTTAATCACACACCCGGATACCTATCTGTCACAGGAGTGATCATTATTAAAACACAAAATAATATTCATTAATATAGTTTTAAAGTTCTTTTGAATTCTTTCGCTAACCCATAATATTCTTTCCTGTGTGTGGTTTTAGCAATGGTTTTCCGTGAGATTTGGAGGTCGAAAGTCGTTGTCAAGATGGACGCATGTCTTCTGCTAACATTATCACATGCACTATCTACTGGGACCCCATATCTCCAACACAAACACACTTACTGTTTTTCTCTGTGTTGTAATTGTTGTTGTTGTGTTTAGGTGGTTTGTTATTTTCGAACTTGCATGAGATCGACCCTACTAGGATCTCTAGTATTTTTGTTGATTTTCAACTCTTTTTCAGGTACTTCAAAGTGTTCTCACAGGACCCATAGCTAGATCGAAACGTCGTTTAAGAGTTACGAGTGTGAACGATGGAAAAATTAACCTAGTCCAAATGGTGGTTGTGATGACATTATCACATTACTTTTCATGGTGTTCTTTTTCCAACACTTTTCTTTTCCATATATATACCCTTGTTCTTGCTACCTAGCTTACGCATAGCTAATCATTTACGCTTGTTGATCGTGTAGTTTGATCAGTTTGATTGATCATATATGTATCTGTGAGCAATATTATATCTATGGCAAAAGAAGAAATGAATTTATCTGTGAACGTTAATGGTGAGTCCAAAGTGCCTCCAGGGTTTCGGTTCCACCCGACCGAAGAAGAGCTTCTTCACTACTACTTGAGGAAGAAAGTTGCTTGTGAAAAGATCGATCTCGATGTTATTCGAGAGGTTGATCTTAATAAGCTTGAACCCTGGGACATTCAAGGTATTTGTTTAATTTAATTGCTTGCACCTCGATCTATACAAGAAAAACTCTTTCATGGTATCAGAGCATCACGAGCTTTTACTAACTTTTTTTCTGAAAGAAAGTAACGATTTTTGTTCATCTTGTAGAGAAATGCAATATAGGCTCCAACCCGCAGAACGATTGGTACTTTTTTAGTCACAAAGACAAGAAGTATCCGACTGGAACCCGAACAAATCGCGCGACAGCTTTTGGATTCTGGAAAGCCACCGGGCGGGATAAGGTCATACGTAGTAGCCTTCAAAGAACCGGCATGAGGAAGACACTAGTGTTTTACAAAGGGAGAGCACCTCATGGCCAGAAATCCGATTGGATTATGCATGAATATAGGCTTGATGATATTAATATTATCATTCCATTACAAGATTCAAAAGTAAGTTTTCATCTAGTTAACTTTATTAAAGTAACATATATACTTCTACTTTACTTAAATGGGGAACAAGATATAATCAAAACTTTGACTTTAGAGCATATATACATTATCTTGTCATTATCTCTTTTGATAATAGTGCATACTTATGATCAACAAACATTAAATTGTATTTAAACATGTACGTGTTTATGATCTAGGCTTCAAACATGTGCGATTGTGCACATGAAGAAGGGTGGGTGGTATGCCGTTTGTTCAAGAAGAAAAACTACAACAAATCCTTTGAGACCCCTCAAAGATCATTATCTAGCTCAATGGACACAAAAGCACATGTGCAATCTTCTAACAAAGATAGTGTTCTTGAACACTTACTCGAGTACATAGATGGTAGGACATCTTGCAAGCAAGAAACGGAGGATGTCACCACCACAGATGACGCTATGCAACAATTCGTGAACCCAAATAATGACATGTTCATTCACCTCCCTGGGCTTGAGAGTCCCACAATGACAACAACGCGTATGAGCTCAACCGCTTTTGATCATGGTTCGAGTGCCAAGAACCATGGTTTGATGAGTGATGGTTATGATCAATGGGCAGATGTAGACAAGTTTGTGACTTCCCAACTCGATGGCCAAATGGAGGACACCAAACACTTGCCCTCTTGCTATAAGGAATGTAACGAGAACTATTTCTTCGACGAAGATATTTGGAGCTTAGGGGGATCATCTCTCGACGCGCTATATCGCTGATTGTCGGGTTAATGTTTGTAACATGTTCGTATGGAGGATGAGACGTAGGATATAATTAATATATACTTGCATAATAACATAAACTGATATAGTGTATGAGTAGTTGGAATTGAATGAGAATAGTGTGGTGGATTTATATATTGAATAATTAAAATCAGGCTTTCCCGTGATTAAAAAGTAATTAACAAAATCCAAAATACAAGTCCAAATATAGTCATAATTACATGATTCTAACATTATTTAACATTTTAAAAACATAGTATCAAAATCAAAGTTTAAATATCATTCAATAATATTTAAATTCAAAAATTAAGATACCCAAGAGTAGTCATAATTACATGATTCTAACATTATTTAACATTTTAAAAACATAGTATCAAAATCAAAGTTTAAATATCATTCAATAATATTTAAATTCAAAAATTAAGATACCCAAGAGTAGTCATAATTACATGATTCTAACATTATTTAACATTTTAAAAACATAGTATCAAAATCAAAGTTTAAATATCATTCAATAATATTTAAATTCAAAAATTAAGATACCCAAGAGTAGTCATAATTACATGATTCTAACATTATTTAACATTTTAAAAACATAGTATCAAAATCAAAGTTTAAATATCATTCAATAATATTTAAATTCAAAAATTAAGATACCCAAGAGTAGTCATAATTACATGATTCTAACATTATTTAACATTTTAAAAACATAGTATCAAAATCAAAGTTTAAATATCATTCAATAATATTTAAATTCAAAAATTAAGATACCCAAGAGTAGTCATAATTACATGATTCTAACATTATTTAACATTTTAAAAACATAGTATCAAAATCAAAGTTTAAATATCATTCAATAATATTTAAATTCAAAAATTAAGATACCCAAGAGTAGTCATAATTACATGATTCTAACATTATTTAACATTTTAAAAACATAGTATCAAAATCAAAGTTTAAATATCATTCAATAATATTTAAATTCAAAAATTAAGATACCCAAGAGTAGTCATAATTACATGATTCTAACATTATTTAACATTTTAAAAACATAGTATCAAAATCAAAGTTTAAATATCATTCAATAATATTTAAATTCAAAAATTAAGATACCCAAGAGTAGTCATAATTACATGATTCTAACATTATTTAACATTTTAAAAACATAGTATCAAAATCAAAGTTTAAATATCATTCAATAATATTTAAATTCAAAAATTAAGATACCCAAGAGTAGTCATAATTACATGATTCTAACATTATTTAACATTTTAAAAACATAGTATCAAAATCAAAGTTTAAATATCATTCAATAATATTTAAATTCAAAAATTAAGATACCCAAGAGTAGTCATAATTACATGATTCTAACATTATTTAACATTTTAAAAACATAGTATCAAAATCAAAGTTTAAATATCATTCAATAATATTTAAATTCAAAAGTTAAGTAAGATACCCAAGAGTTTGGTTGAAAAACTTGACTGGGTCGACCTATTGAAGTTGGGCTTTATAGAGTTTTGATTTGGGTTGGGTTACAATGGTAGATTACTTAAGAGTTAAATGTGTTTTAGGAAGATTTTCATAAAAATTGTAATTTGAATTCAAAAGTTTAAAATTTTATCATTTTTATACAAAGGCCTCACTAAAATTGTCGTTTGAATCCATTTGACTACAGTTAACTAATACGGTTAACTTTTTCGTTAACTTTTCAATGTGAGAGTTATTTTAGTCAAAACGATTACAGAATAAAGAACCAGCTCATGTAAGGGTTTTTATGCGTTCAGTCTCTTTGGTAATTACGGTTATGATTTGAATTCATAAATAGTCTTTTGTTGTTTTGCTTTATTAATGTATTTTGATTTAGTAATCATGTTATTTTTGGCCGTTTTGTTAAACATATATTTCTTTGGTTTGAGTTTAGTTATGGTTATGATGATTGACGTTTTATAATTATTATTCATAAACAGTTAATGTTATATAGTTCATTGCTTTTATACTTTTATAATAATTATTCCTTTATAGTTATGATTTAAATAGTTTGTGTCATATGACTTGTTTATTTATTTATATATAATTTTATGGTGTGTGTTTTGTAAGTTAGAAATAACTGACCTTAGGTAGTTATACTTATGTTTTGTTTTATCTAATAGGATGTCCAGAGGTGTCTTTTTTCATGAAATGAAAAAAATGACGACCTATCATTCCTGGTAATTCAAATCGCAATGGTGATTACAAAAAAAAAGGAATGCCTAAAACTAATCATGTAGGGTTGAATTTTTATCTTGTAATTGTTTTGACTAAAATACCCATAATGTAAGAACTTAACGGAAAGACTTAACGACGTTAATTAGGAGTAAATAAGTGGATTCAAATAACAATTTTAGTAAAACCTTTGGATGCAAATGATAAAATTTTAACTTTTGTATTCAAATGGCAATTTATATAAAAACTCAGGGATGTAAAACACATTTAACTCGATTAATTAATCAGACAACTTAGACTGTGTTATTTAATTATAGTTCATTATTGAATTTTTTTTGTTGATTAAGGGGTTGTTTAGTAGCTTTTTAATGGTCAATAAGAGGTTATACCTTAATGGTTCATATCATCTTAATTGTTAAAATGTAATCTTAATGTTGAATGCTTAAGCGGTAACATTTTAATGATACATTTCAACCATCATCATTAAGATTATCTCTTATGTGCCATTTGTTTTTTTAAAGGTAAAATATCTGTATTATATGAACCACATCTGCAGACATCTGTAGAAAAAAATATGAACCAAACATCTACAGTCCGCAAAGAAGAAAATT
>BJCO01435473.1:0-11158 GCA_018326465.1 Flaveria floridana | reverse complement strand
TACATATATATATATATATATATATATATATATATATATATATATATATAGGGATGAGATCATGTGAGAACCCTATATTTTTATGAGAACTCTTTAACTCAAATATCATCCTTTGATTTAAAATTAAAACTAAAATATTCCATCTCGATGGTAAAAAATAGATTAAGGGAAAAATAGTAATATCTATTGTTGTCATTTTCTTTATGTCAGATTGAATTAGGTAATTTTATTTTCTTTTTAATTTTCCATCAAACACCATTATTACCTCCATCACTACATCATCACCACAAGGATGCTCCTTCTTTAAAATTGCCCCATAACGGCGGCAATCGAACAACGAGCAGAGACCGACAATGTCGATTCCAATTTTTCGCCATCCTCGCTACCCTTTTATTTGCCATCGGATATGGATGTCCCCCATTGTCGCTTCGTCTTCATCCTTGCTGCCCTTTTATGTACCCTACAGATTTGGATGTCCACAATCGCCACTGCAATTACCTTTCCCGAGAAGCTTGTCCAAAGATTCCTACCACCCTTTTGGACATAAGATGAAGCACTAGCACTAGCAGCCTGTTCGATGTTGAAGCGATGAGGTTATCAATCGAGCTAAGAATGCCTTACAGCTCGTGATGTCAAAGCTGGAGGATGATTTTTGGTCATACTTTGATTCACAACACAGTTTCGTTGGACGTCGATCGGCTGTGCGAATCCGTATGGAGAAGGTGCAAACGTTGCATCAAGATCTGGGTACTTTAATTTGTTTCATATATCTAGTTTTCTTATTTTTTGTTATTTTCAGATCTAGGTTACTTTAATTTGTTTCATATATCTAGTTTTTCATCAAGATCTGGTGTAAGGTTTATATAAAGGTTGATGCAACCAAAGGCTTCCTACATGCATGCACTAAGTACTAAGTAGAACTGCTATGGAAGTTTTATACTTTGCATTAGAATTATGCTAAGCAAAAATCTTTTAAAGCCAAAAGTTCCTGCAAAAGCTTTATACTTTGCTTGAGAATTATGCTAAGTATAAAATCTTCCAAAGCCTAAGACCAAATCTTCCAAAGCCAAAGATGAAGTCTTCCGTAGCTTCAAAGACAAAGTCTTCCAAAGCCAAATAAAGTGAAGACTGATTTCTTCCGAAAATAGAGAAGAACATGCTTTTCTCGGATGTACTTTCCGTTGCAACTCAGAAGACTCACCAACTTGTAAGAGTTTGTGAAAAGGTCCATGCTTTTGCAATTGTACATTGAGGTCTTGAGTCTGTAACTTTCTACTTTATGTACCTTTATCATTTTTGTAATGTAATAGGATGTGAGCTATGGCATGTCATAGTCACTAGTCAAAAGGCAATCTACCTTTTGACTTTACATTGATTTTGTTGTCTTTCAATTTTCCAACTAGTTTTCCAAGTATTGCCGGTTGTCAGATGTAGTATAAAGTATCTCAGGTTCTTGTATTGAAAAACTTATGCAATGTAACTTTTGTAAAAGAACATGAGATTAATATACAACATTCTTGAAAACCTTATATATTGTCCTTGAGTTCTGTCACATAGTTACTTGTGTTCTTTCCATCTTGTTCCAAAACCTGGTTCCCTATTTGAACTGTTAAGTGCTCTAACACTCTCCTCATTATGAGACTGATTGAGTTGACCATTCCTTAACCGGTCATACAATTGGTACCAGAGCATTCATGCTCTTGATTGTAAGATCTCACCACCTTATATCTCCTCAGTTCTCACAAAACACTTAACATCTCAAATGGCAGCATCCAAGGCTGATATGGAAACCGGTACCATGGTAAAGTCCCCACTAATCACTCCTGATGGTTTTGATACTTGGTGTCTAAGAATGGAAGGCTTTATCAAGTCATAAGATAGCAGGATGTGGGAGTCTGTTACTGAAGGACCTTATATTCCATGCACCTCTTTAGCTGCTGCTGGAAGTGGCATGATTCCAAAGGAGGTGGCATGATTCCAAAGGAGGTGACTGACTATTCTAAAGAAGATAGAAAAAGAATAGATTAGATCAGAAAGCGATGACTGCCCTTCAAGCTATTCTTCCAAATGCCATCTACAAAGGATTTAAGAAGTGCAAAACTGCTAAGTAGCTCTAGGATGCACTAAAGCTGATGTATGAAAGTTCTTCGGATGCCAAAGAAAACAAGAAGGATCTTCTAAAGTAGCAGTTTGAGTATGTCATCTACAAAAAAGGTAAAACCATGACTCAATAATACTTCAGGTATGTTGAGATTATGGATACTCTGGCGGATGTTGGAGTAAAACTTGAGAGCATGTATATCGCGAGAAAGTTCATGTCCTCTCTTCCCAGACAATGGGCATACTATTGTGTGGTCATTAAGAGGACTGAAAATCTCAAGACCCTCACTGTCACTGCGTTATATGGCATACTCGGTGGTTACCAGATGGAGATGAACATGCAAAATTCATCTGGCAACTTCAACAATCAACAAAGTTCCGCCCTTCATGTGGTTGAAAGGGATTGTAGAGAACCACAACACTATTTTATCTCTTACCCTGACAACTCACCCAAGGGCCCTTTCATCACCTTCCCTGAGAAACCAAGGGAGAGCTACATCCAAGGAAGCCCATTCCAAGAGACAAGCTCATCACATGCCTTTGTGTCTCATGATGAAAGCACAGGTAACTTTCTCTTCACCTTTGAAGACTTGGACTGTATCCATCCAGATGACTTGGAGTATATGGAGATAGTTCAGCAAATGGCTCTTCTTACTCACAGAGCCAAGAAGTTCTATAAGAGGACAGGGATAAAGTTTCCTAGCAATGTATCCAGTGGAAAGTTTGGGCTGGATAAGAGCAAGGTGAAGTATTTCAACTGTAACCAAATAGGTCACTTTGCTAGAGAGTGCAAGGCACCCAGGAAAAATGGTGGCCAACCACAACCCAAGCCAAACTACACTGAGGGAGCTCCACACACTGAGAAGCCCAATCACTAAGTTGCAGTTGCTGTTGAAGAAGGAGGCTTTGATTGGAGTTTCCAGGTAGAAGATGCATCTCCAAACCAAGCACTATTTGTAAATCTAGATGAAGCCAAGGTATTGGAACATCTTTATACCCCAGAATGCATTGCTAAATTAAATAGATAAAGGTCCTATAACTTAGAGATGAGATCTGATCTTGAGTCCTTGAATATCTTAAAATCTGATTTCAAAAGAGCTGAAAATGAGTACAAGTTAAAAATAGAAGACTTGAAGAAAACCATTTCAACTCTTAAACATGATCACACCAACTACAGGACTCAAATCGAAGATCTCATCACTAAGTTAGCTGAGTGTCAGGCTGAGCTAGTGATCAGCAAAGCCAAGGTAGAGAAGCATGTTCTTAAAAAAGATACCTTCAAGAACATCATATCCTCATCCCTGTATTCCAAAGTGTGTTATCAGAACAAACAGGGACTAGGGTCTTTTGAGATAGCTCCTCTACACTCTATTGTTTGTAAGATCTCCCAGGTGTAAAATTAGTCAAGATAAGCTGCCATCCATAGATTCTAGTGATGAAGAGGGTAAAGAGGAGATAATGAAGTATGGATCTGGGAAGAGTAAAGAAGATCTTTCTAACAAGGGTCACTATTCTCCTGAGGAGAGGAAGAAGTCAGGGATGACTAAGTCTAAAAGGAAGAACTTAATCTGAGCAGCAAACAGGAGATCAAATAAAGCTCATGATATTAAGGCCACTTTTAACTCCAAGCAGAAACAGGTTTTTATCTCTGCAGGTTTTGAAATGGTAAAGACTATGAACACAACTTTTAACTCTAGTACTAAGAGTTCAAGTACATGTTCAACTCATCCCTATGAAGGAATGAAGACTGGTCAGCTATGTAACACTGCTATACAGCATGAACCATCCACCTCCAAAGGCAAGCTTCACGTTAGGAAGCTTGTCACAACATCTGTAAAGATGGGGATGGAGATAGAAAGTGATCAACCTTAGTCTTCCATTCATAACAAGACTCTCAGAAGAAAGCACATGGACTGCATTATATATGGTAGTACCTCTCATCTTGCTAAGGATTGCTTCCACAATCCTAAGAGTACTTTCAACATAACAAGAAAGAAGACCTCTGAAAAAAAATAGAAGAAGAAAGCTTCAGAAGAAATCTGTGTTTCTTTCAAAAGCTCCAAAATGAAAATGAGGACATGTGAAATTTGGCTTCGGAAGAAATTTTGGTCTCGGAAGAAAGGAATGCTTCTTAAGCACTGAAGCTTGCTGTAGTGAAAGCAAGATCTTTCAAATGGTCAGTCTCTAAAGCTTTCGAAGTTGTTAAAACTTCTGAAGTATTAAAGGTCAAGTATAATCTTCCAAAGATGGTGTGGAAGATAAAGGAAGACCATGTGTCTGAAAATTCTTCACTTATAATAGTAAGTTATCCCCATAGTCTTAGTATAGGATCAATTATTGTTGCATTGTCTTCAGTTCATTTTGAAGAGCCCAAGACCAATGAGGCTTGGGTTTCTAAATGTAACTAATTCTCTTTTTATTATACAGGAACAACTAAAGACTAAAAAAATGTATGGGTCATTTTAGTGGCTGTGCTAGACACATGATAGGCAATGGCTCTTTGCTTCAGAACTTTGAGAAAATTGATGGAGGGCCAGTTTCTATTAGAGGAGATGCTGGTGGTTACATTACAGGAAGGGCCAGGGTCACAAATGGTAAGCTCAGCATTGAGAAGGTAAACTATTTTAAGGAGCTTGGGTACAATTTACTAAGGTATCCTAATTTTATGACCAGAGACATAACATACTCTTTACTAAGCAAAGTGCATTGTTCTCAAGCCTGGGGTGATCATTGCTTAAGAGCATATCTTGCTTAGAGCACCCCGAAAAGGGAACATGTACAAGATGGACTTGCAGGAAACATCCCCCTTAGGAGAGCTTTCTTGTATTCTGTCTTTGGCCAATAGCGATTATGTGAGTCGTGCGACTGAGTCTATGGTGAGTCATGCGACTGAGTCTATGCGATTGTGTGAAGCGTGCGATTGAGTCAATGTGGATGAATGTGTGCGATTGAGTGTGTATCGCACGACTGAATGCCTAGTCGCATGAATGGTGGTTCAGTCGTACGAATGAAGCTGATTCGTACGAATAAATGATGATTCGTGCATATGGATGTTGAGTCGTGTGATTGGGTGCTGTGTGGTACGACTGAATGCTGAGTCGCACAAATGAAGGTTCAATCGTACAAATGAAGCTGATTCGTACGAATGAAGGTTGATTCGTCCGGATGGAGTGTTGAGTCGTGCGTCTGGTCCTGTCGTGCGAATGGATTCGTTGTGTGTGAGTTTCTTCTTGTGTGTGGTGTGTGTTTGTCGTGTGATGTTAAGGTGACATCGACACGGGTACCGTTGCTAATGACAATCTTTAGAATTGACACTATCAAACTTATTAATGTTATTCCAAATTAAATCAACATAACATTTTACAATTAACAACAATCGATTTGTAACGCTAATATTTACCAAGTATTTCTCTGATAACAATGAAACTTTACACAAATATCATCGGCAATGGCAACGATTTCTAGTACTTGGATCTACATAAGATCTAATACGTATGTATGCTTGTATGCGTTACACGCGATCGAACCAATACAACCCGAAGCGACCGAACGTTATTACTTACTTTATATGTATCATTAATTCTTAACAATAACTGTCAATAGGTGTTTGATCGTTTACTACATACAACATTTGGAAACTTGATCATTCATACTTACCACTTAACAAGTGAGTTTTGTGGCCCTTTTTTATGGTTATTCAATACTTCAATTATTTACAAACATGGGGGAAAATTATGCTCACCCATTTTTATGTTGTACAACTTACATACATGGAATCAACGTGCTACTGTTTTGTTAGTACTTATCTGATACATACATTAGTCGTTGTGTGGTACTTTCTTTACAACCATTTAATTCCGTTGTTGGAACCGACGGATAGGTATTGGTAGTACTACTGGGTTGACACCCCACCCTTGTTGTTGGTATACTAGTTGGTACCAACAGTGGCCAGGAACGGGCCCTTGGGTGAACATATTCTGACAAGATTCTGTGTGTACGTCGTTAGGTTTGGTTGTAAAGCTCATGGTTACGTGATTTTGCTTACTTATAACTGTATACACGGTATTTCGCAAAACTATTATGCAGAATCTATTTATTTACTATTTAAACCTGCGAGCTCACTAACAATTTCTGTTGACCATTTTGAGCATATCTTTTCAGGTGATAATGCTAATTGAAGATCTAGGTGTGCTGCCTTAGTGGAGACCCTAGGATGCATTTTGAGACTATACAATACTTGACAAACATTCTTTTGAAACATTGTAGTCTGATTACATACAATTATTCTTTTGGATACTTGTTCCCAGGTTGTGGGAATTACATTACAATGTTAATATTTTTGGTTATATGAATCAATTACAAGTTTATGCGTATGGTTATGTTGTCATGAATATTGACTAAACACGACACAAGTCTCCTTTGTGTCGGGTGTCTTCATGACACGCTTTACTATCAATTACATATATTGTATCTCTATTGTTAACAATGTGTTATGACGATCCCGTCTCGTTACAACCCCGTGTTTCTGCTCTCAGCGGGGGTGTGACAGACTGGTATCAGAGCCATTGGTAATAGAGAATTAGGCAAATCACTTGACCTAGACTATAACCTAGGAACCTTCACGTAGAACGCATGCTAGGATTGGCTTGCATCTGATATTACATGTATGTTCCTCTATACTTGTTCTTTATCTCTATACTTGCTCTTTGTTTCTATGTCTTGTTATCTGACCATCCTGACGAAGGCGCTATTATTCTTACTCTTTTCTCACGGGATGCCTTCTACTAGAATCTTCCATTCCTATGCATGCCGCAATATACTATTAGGTTGGGATACCCAACCTGAAAGGATCTTCATAGATCGCGCGAAGTGTTAATCCTGGATATTGAGTCCGACCCTGAGATAGTTATGCCTGAGGTCCCGAAAGAAGAAGGGACAGGCAACTTTTGTTATACTAATTGAGATTATGTGCTTGGAATCTATTTGTTATAACGGACTAATATTGGGATACTATTATTCATGGACATGAAAACTTACACGATCGGTGTATGATGAATGGTATCAATACTGTGATGTTAACTTAGGTAGGTGAAGCTAAGGGTGACCATGCAGGGCAAATTACCATTACGGGTGCACACGTAATTGCAATTTGCAGTGCATATGAAGCCTGGCGAATCATACCATGAAGTAACGATCATAGTTAGTACAAGTCTTCCATTCTATACCTTAGGACACTAAGATCATAATTCTAGTAATACCTTGTAAATGGTGATAAAACATTCATAACCTCTACTATCACTTAAGTCCTATTCTACTTAGAGCCTTCATGGGATTTCAATTATGATATTGATTTTATTCTCCATGAAACATTTCTTAGCTTAGCATTTCAGTAACTATGGAACTGATTAAATGCTTAGAATGAATGTGGACCTCAAAGAGTTGTAGAAGAGTGATGATACTCTTTACACATACATTACATTATTCATTGAGATGATGTTAAGGAAAATCGGATGTCATGTGACCGGTTTAATCATCATTCTCGGTATATTGTGGATGTGGTGGGAACGCTACGGGGAACCCTATATATAAGCATCATTGGTATACTAAGAATGTGCTTGAACTGGGACACGTGATGATCTTGATTGACTGGAGCATGAAATGTTGGAACTTGATGAGTGGAGTTATATGTGTATCTTAAAGTGACTAAAGTTTACATGTTTACACATTTTATGATTAGAAAATGCCGCCTCGAAGAGTCACCCGTAGTACAAATTGCGAAGGTGAGACCCCACGGGGCAGAGGTAAAGGTAGGCCACCAAGAACAGGTGGTGGTCCCGCCGGAAACAATCAGGGAACTGAAAACCCCGACATAGCTGCCATGATTGCTCAGCAGCTAGCCGTACTGATTCCTACGATAGTGACCCAAGTGAGCGACACTCCTCTGAATCATAATCTCCACGGGCATAATGATACTAACAATGAGCATAACCAAGGAACAGGGGAAGATACTGAGAATGGTGGAGCAACTGGTAATGAAACTGGGATTATTAATATAAGACGGGGATGTTCGTACAAGGAGTTTGTGGCCTGCAAACCAAAGGAATTTGATGGGAAAGGTGGAGCGATAGCCCTAACTAGGTGGCTTGAAAAGATGGAGGCCATCATTGATATCAGTGAATGCCTAGACAGTCAAAAGATTAAGTATGCCACGTGTTCACTACAGGGCAAGGCGCTAACTTGGTGGAACACACAGATTCAAGCAAGGGGAAGAGAATCAGCAATGCAGATGACTTGGGATGAGTTTCAAGCATTGATCATTAAAGAATATTGTCCACTTAATGAGATGCAGAAGCTAGAACAGGAGTTCTGGAATCATGCTATGGTGGGAGCTGGGCACGCAGCTTACACTGATCGATTTCATGAGTTGGAAAGATTGGTTCCACATCTGGTGACTCCAGAATCAAAGAGGATTGAAAGGTATATTTGGGGACTTGCGCTTCAAATCCGATCGATGGTAACAACAGCTGCTCCTCCTACTATTCAGAGTGCAATTCTGAAGGCTAGTACGTTAATAGATGATATGGTGAGAACTGGGGTTCTGGGGAAAGGAATTGAGAAGAGGAAGGATGTTAAAGAAGCAAGCAGGTCGAGTAACAGGAAATTCGATAAGAGGGCCAAGACAACAGAAATTTTGTGGCCGTGACGCAAGGCAGGAGGGAATACGTCGGGCCACACCCCAAATGTGATAGGTGTAACTTCCATCATCCCCCAGTGATGCAGTGCTGGGTGTCTGTGAACTGTAGACGCCCGGGGCAGCTAGTGAAAGATTGTAGAGTAGCACCGAATCTGGTTGCACCCGTTAACGCGGTTAACCCCGCAGGGAATGCTAGGGTTTACTATGAGGGTGGAAGCCCGGGTCACTACCGGAATATGTGCCCCAGACTGAATCGGGCGCCGGGTCAGCAAGGAAACAACCGACCACAAGTGATGGCCATAGCTGGTAATCAGGGCCAAGGGAATCAAGGAAATGCTGCAAGAGAACGTGCGTTCGTTATCGGAGCAAATGATGCCCGTCAGGACCCAAATGTCGTTACGGGTACGTACTTGCTCAATCACCACTTCGCATCTATATTGTTTGATACTGGAGCAGACAATAGTTTTATATCCTCTGAATTTGCCCACATGCTTGACTTGAACCCTAGTAGGCTAGAAACTAGCTACTCCGTAGAAATGGCCAACGGTAGAATCATACAGGCTGATGAGATTGTTAGAAAGTGCTCTATGATATTGGAAAACCACGCCTTCGATATAGACTTAATACCTTTTGAGCTGAGAAGTTTCAATGTGATTATGGGAATGGATTGGTTGTCGAGACATGGAGCTGAGATTGTCTGTTGGGAAAAAGTGGTACGAATCCCCATGCCAGACGGAGAAATACTCAGGATTCATGGTAAACAATCGGGGAGAACCCTAAAGCTTATCTCTTGCATGAAGATACGTTGATGTTTACGAAAGCAGTGTTACGTGTTTCTGGCTCATGTAGTTGAAAAGAAAAAAGAGGACAACAAGTTGGTAGATATTCCCGTAGTAAGAAACTACCCGGATGTATTCCCTGATGACTTGTCGGGTTTGCCTCCTCCACGACAGGTGGAATTTCGTATAGAGTTGGTTCCTGGAGCTACGCCGGTAGCAAAGGCGTCGTATCGGTTAGCACCATCAGAAATGCAAGAGTTATCTTGTCAATTACAGGAACTACTGGGGAAGGGTTTTATCCGGCCGAGTCACTCACCATGGGGAGCACCAGTATTATTTGTCAAAAATAAAGATGGGTCATTTCGTATGTGCATAGATTACCGTGAGCTGAGCAAATTGACCGTGAAGAACCGATATCCTCTTCCCAGAGTCGACGATTTGTTCGATTAGCTGCAAGGAGCCTCGTATTTCTCCAAGATCAACCTTCGATCGGGATACCATCAACTAAGGGTTTTCAAGGATGACATACCGAAATAGCGTTTAGGACTCGTTATGGGCACTATGAGTTCTTAGTCATGCCATTCGGACTGACCAATGCACCAGCTGTGTTCATGGATCTAATGAATCGAGTGTGCAAACCTTACTTGTATAAATTCATGATCGTATTCATAGACGTTATACTTATCTACTCCTGATCGAAAGAGGACCATGAGGAACACCTTCGGGCAATACTGATTCTACTACAAGAAGAGAAAATACACACTAAGTTCTCAAAGTATGAGTTTTGGCTTCGAGAAGTGAAATTTTTAGGACACGTGGTCAACCACGTAGATCCAGGAAAGATTGAAGTAGTGAAGAAATGGGATGCACCCCAGACACCTTCAGAAATACGACAATTCTTAGGATTGACCGGATATTATCGACGTTTCATCGGAAATTTTTCAAAGATCGCTCAACGATTAATACTACTGACTCAGAAAGACAAGAAGTTTGATTGGGGACATGCACAAGAACAAGCGTTCCAAACACTGAAGGAAAAGTTGTGCAATGCACCGATATTGTCCCTCCCAGACGGAACTGATGATTTTGTGGTGTACTGTGATGCTTCGCATCAAGGATTGGGATGTGTGTTAATGCAGAAGGATAAGGTGATTACCTATGCCTCACGACAACTTAAGATGCATGAAAAGAACTATACGACTCATGACCTGGATTTGGGTGTTGTAGTATTTGCACTTAAGATATGGAGGCATTACCTATATGGAATCAAATGCATCATCTACACAGCATAAGAGCCTTCAACATATCTTGGATCAGAAAAAACTTAATATGCGTCAGCGACGTTGGGTAGAGTTACTTAGTGACTACGATTGTGAAATCCGGTATCATCCGGGGAAGGCGAACATGGTGGCTGATGCTTTAAGCCGCAAAGAACGCGTGAAACCACTACATGCTCGAGCATTGGGATTGACTATTCAAACGAATCTGAAAGCTCAGATCCAAATTACACAAAGTGAGGCATTGAAAGAAGAAAACCTTACGGGAGAAGAATTCCGAGGGTTGGATAAACAGATGATTTGCAAGG
>BJCO01435371.1:7500-12113 GCA_018326465.1 Flaveria floridana | reverse complement strand
GATTAAGGAACGACTGAAAACAGCCAGAGACCGTCAAAAGAAGTATGCTGACAGGAGACGAAAACCTCTTGAATTTCAAGTAGGTGATAAAGTAATGTTGAAGGTCGCACCATGGAAAGGAGCTGTGAGATTTGGCAAGAAGGGCAAGCTAAGCCCAAGGTATATTAGACCATTTGAAATACTAGCAAGAGTTGGTCCGGTAGCATACCAGCTCAGTCTACCTGAGGAGCTGAGCTACATACATAACACTTTCCATGTGTCAAATTTGAAGAAGTGTCTGGTTGACAAAACCTTTGAATTGCCATTGAAAGAAGCAAGAATAAATGACAAATTGAACTTTATTGAGGAAACCATAGAGATTACTAATCGATTAGTTTAGAAACTTAGGCGAAGTCGCATACCCAAGGTGAAGGTACGATGGAACTCTAAAAGAGGACCTGAATTTACCTGGGAGCGGGAAGATGAGATGAGAAGGGAATATCCATACCTCTTCAAAACCAACCGTTCAGAGACTTAACAGAAACAAAATTTCAGGACGAAATTTTCTAAACGGTGGGAGAATGTAACAACCCCTCCTCGACCTCAAGATGAGTCAAGGACTAATGCAAAATATCTAAGTGGAATTTTTTTAGTCATGCGCCTGAATAGTACTCATGAGCCTGAACAGTGCTTATGTGCCTGGAAAAGTGCCCCCGTGGCTAAGTCTTGGGCGTTTCAGCGGTTTTCTTGCGCCCAAACATTTGTCTTACGCCCGCACAGTTGTCTTGCGCCCGCACAGTGGTCATGCGCCCAAACAGTTGTCATGCGCCTAAACAGTGCTAATGCTCCTAGAATTTTTCTTATGAAATCATGTAAAAGATCGATTTCTGCTTATTTTCCACACTTATTTTACATCCAATATTGGTACGTAGAGACTTATTTTTGTATAGAGACTAACTTTTGTATAGAAACTAACTATTGTGTGATTATTTAATACAAATATGGTCTTTCAACACTTAGACAATTTCCGATGGGGGTTACACACCCATCCATAACTGCGGATAACAAACAAAAATAATAATAAGACAACATACAAACAAAATAAATAAAATATGTTAGTTTGCATGGCCATCCAAACCCACCAATGGAAAAACCCCTTCGAAAACCCCAAAAACCACTGTACCACTCCACCTTTTCCCACTTCTCTATACATGCAAACACTCTCATTTACTTCAAACCTCTCACTCTCCATTTCTCTCGAATTCTTTCTCTCAACCGAGAGCATAAACACTCTCATCAGCATTGCTTCTCCATTCTAGCAAGTGTATTCAAGAACCCGCTACTCGAGCATCTCTAACGTGTAAGTAAATCGTATTTCCGCTCCTCAAACGTTTGAATTTTAACTTCTGCCCTATCTCAAACCATGTTCGTCTGCTTAAAACAGAATCTTGCAACCGAAATCGTGTTCTTGAGGGACTCTACAACTTTGTTTGAGGTAAGCGTTTCCAGAAATTTGTTGATCTTGTTTCGGTATGCCATATATTACCTCTAAAACACTCTTTTCGTGTAGTTAATCATTGTGTAACCGGTTGTTTGTAGAACCCTCCCAACCTAAGATACTAACTCACGCATAAACAGCTTCTAAATTACTCCACAATCTGATTTTTTACACTGCTAATAACCTGCTGGATGTGCATGTATGACTCATGACCTTTAGACGTATGTAAACCATGCTAAATCGACCGGTTTTGGGCTATAATCGAAATGTATGGATTTTCCCGAGTGCTAGATCGACATATTAGGAGGTTTTAGGCAGAATGACTGGGTTGTCGTTGGCTGAAAATATCGAGGAACTAAAGTGGCAATAACGAACTTAATACGGGGACCCGAATGGAAAGTGAGCCTAAACCGAATGATTTTTAGAGAAAATGTTTAAAAATGGAAAGGGCATAAAAACTATAAAAACTAAATTATTTCAGTAAGTTAGAACCCCAAGTTGATATTTTGGTGAAAAATGTGAAGTAGACAACCTTGGGGGTAAAAATCGTAAATTTTGAAAACTTCAGGGACTAAAAGTGTATATTCTGCATTTTAGTAAATTTCAGCAAACTCATGACCAGAAACTAATATTGGGTTTATTCATGTGATAATAAACTTATAAGGACCCGAAACTTGATGTACACACGCTAGAACCTTAACTTTCCTAAAAAGGAAACTTTTAATGTAAACTTCTAAGAAACAAAGACACGAGTGTCTTTAATTATCAACCAAAACCCAACTACACTTGCAACGATCTAAGAATCTATAGCTTATTACTTGAATCATGATTATAGGGCGCTAGGACTTGAAACTGTCTGCGATTTTTGGAACCTGACTGATACTAAGGTGAGTTCTCGTGTCCCCCTTTTTACTTTCATTTTGGGGATGAAGTATGCTTTTTTAAACTGAAATTATTATTTGTGATACTATATGATGCTTATGTTGTGGATTTTGATAATACCTGCTGATACATGAATCACAATCATTAATTTTATTATGAACCGCTTGCTTTATATAGATAGATCTAATTAGGGAATCCCCCACACACAATGGCTCCCGCTACAGGGAGGTACCCCACTGAGATCCTGAGGGGTCGTATATGGCATGTGACAAGTTTATATAAGATACAAAGGTGGACCATCCGGCAGGTGGGTCCACTGCTACGAGGCTCAGATTCTCCCCTTTGGGGTTAACCGGTTCAACACAACTTTAGAAGAGGCAAGCCGGGACTGAGTGCAGGGTTGGTTGTGACCCCACAACAGCTACAATAGATACAAAAACTTTAACTTGTGGACTTTAAGAGTCCCTTTTATTTTTTTTAAACTATAACCACTTGAACTCATCAACTTTTTAGTTGACACAATTTATTTTGAGCATGTTTCAGGTAACCTTTGATGAAGGCCTAGTTGACTTGGAAGATGCATGGAGTACTTAGCACCCTGACCTCATGGCATTATAGACTTTGCTTAGAACTTTTGAATAATTTGTTATGAATGATACTCTAATTATGTACTTTTGACATGAAACAATTGATGTAACCGGGCTAAGCCGTTTAGTCTCGGATTTCATTTTAGTTATTATAATGCCATGTGATTATCTCTACTTGTATGCTCTTATGATGGTTTGTTTCCGCTGCCACATCTTTTGCTAGTCTGTGTCGTTCCACCCTCCTTGGGCCTAGGGTGTGACATGTCACATTTAGTTACTCTTTTATAACTTAGAAAGATGAAGGTTAAGAACATGAAAATGAATTAAAACAATTGAATAATAGGCATTTCAAAATTTTAGTGAGGAGAAATGTAATGACATAATATGTGCTCTTTAGTTACTATTTTATTATGTAATAATGTGATCTTTATATATCTAACATTTTAAAATCTATTTTCTTAAGTATTAAAACAAAGTAGTTACATAATAAAATAATATACTTAAATAATAAAAAAATAGAAACCCTAGAATTAAAATTTAATATATATAATTTTAAGAATAGTGTCATTCATTAAAATATTAAATTATTCAAAATTATAAAACTCATTTACCTGTATTAATTGTTGAACTAAATGAATAGAGAAGTACTTATCGTTATTGCATGTGATGTACAAATGCTTAACACGTCCATATCATCACCTTATTAGATGGGCTCTTTATGTATCCCATCTACATTTTTAAGAGAGGGGGGTTGATGTTTGTGAGAGAAAGTTAGAGATAGAGAGACTTGGGTTATAGTGGAATCTCCGATCATTTTTGTGACTGGCATTGTCTAACGGCAGCACGACCACTAGTCGGACCGTTTCATGTGTTACTAGGAGTCGTCTTAAGTGGACATCCCCCATTGTGGCGCTGAACCCGACAATGATTAATGATTGGTGATTGCAATAGAGATTTAAAGAGATAAAGACTAAGATTTTGTGGTCTTTTCGACCATCGTTGTCACTTGTAACACCGATCATAGTGTTTTAGGTGTTGTAGGGAGCCAGCGGTAGCGAACTTTTCCAACGATGAAGCTTGAATAGCACAATGATGTACTCCTGCCTATTGTATGTGGTTTACAAGTACGCAACACACCTTCTTATCATGACCTCATCATGCCAGTTCATTATCTTGTTGGTTGTGACGGGTTTCGTTGCCGCTAGTTCTATCTAATGGTGGCAGCAGCTCCATGGTTGGAGAAAGGGTTTAAGGTGTTGTTGGGAGTCACCGGTGGTGGACTTCTTCCATGATGACACCTGCATTTTGAACTCTCATCCATGTTTATTTATCTTATCTCGGTCATTGTCTTTTTGACCTTTTTGTGGTTGTCGGGTATGTAATGGTGGGTTAATGTTCATGTAAGACGTAAACATTGAGTGTATGTTCTTGGTTATTTGGTTGAAAATAATATTTGTATTTATGTTGATGTTCTTAGTAAAAGATGGGATTTATATTTTATTTTGGTGTTTGTTTCAGATTGAAGGGTTTCTTAGTTTGGTTACTTAGACTATGATTTTTATGTGAGATCATTTGGGCTTTTTTTCTTGTTGAACCGATCTATTAGTGCCGCTTCTGATTAACAGTACTGCTACTTTGGTTTGTTGATTGCTAATGATGTTGAGCTA
>BJCO01435371.1:0-2500 GCA_018326465.1 Flaveria floridana | reverse complement strand
GGACCCAGAAGATGAGAACTTTGTACGTATAAGATTTAAAATAAAGCAATATACAAGGCCTGCATAGGATGTTTAGCTCTTGATTAAACAACTAGAAAATGTAATCGCTCTTCGGAATGAGTTGCTGGGACTTTTATTGTCGTAACACGCAGGTTTAATACCAGTTTTGGTTTAAAGTGAAAAGGAGAGGTCACCCACAGCAACGCGCGGGGGCATATTTCTAGTTAATGTTTAAAGGAAACAGTCGGAATAATTTTTCTGTTTTCTTAGAATTGATGAGTTTTTTCTTGGTCTCCACCCTACACAAAAGAAGGGTTCGTGAGACGCGACAAATAACACAATATGTTAAATTTTTTAAATTTGAAAACTAGAACAATACAATAGTTAAGTTAAATATAATAATATACCATCTTATAAAGGTACACTTTAAAAAATTATATATATTAACGAATGAAAAAATTAAATCGATTCAATAGTAATGGAGAAATTTGATTTAAAACTCAATAATTATTGTCATGCGTGTAAAGAATAATTACACTATTTAAGAACAAAAAAAGGCAATTTTGTCTCGTTGAATTCTTAAAAAAATAGATTTAATTTAAATTTTACTCTCTAAGTTTTTACTAAAGTAATTGTTTTTTTAAAGATTAAAAATATCAATTTAGCTTTAAAAATTTTATATGTCATTTCACTTCACTTTAAAAGTTTTATTATTTTGAATACAGTTAAGACAGCTAATTAAACTTTTGTACTGAAAGTGAAACAACTTATAAAACTTTTGAAGTTAATTGTTTTTTTAATTTTTTAGAGAAAAATAGTTATTTTTAACAAAACTAAAGGATTAAAATCAAACTTAACTCTAAAAAATAATATAATTTTTATTGCAATTTCTCAAATACACACAAACTTTTTAAGGTACTTGAATCAAATTTTTATATTTATTTATTATTTTTTCTTCTAATTAAGTTACTTCAATCAACCCAAACTTTTCATATTTTGAATTTGAAATTAGTTGAATTTTCAAATTAGAATAGAGTGAACAACTGGAAAACCGACTTCATGGACACCGTAAGAACTATAACCATTCTATATTTTCAAATTGGTTTAAATGAAAGTGATCATAGAAGATTAGATTAAGCCTCGACTTTTAGTTGTCCTTAAACAACCTGAACAACGGCTAATAAATTATTCATAGCTTAAATGTTTTCTTTGTATGCAGCTTCTTCTAAATACGTTAAGCTCACATGATTCACATCGTTTTTGGGAGAAAACCAAATTGACTCCACCAAATAATCGTCAAGAAAAACAGATTGAATAAATTATGAGACGATAAAAGAGATTTCTAAAACCAATTCGAATAAAATGCCTGAAGTTAACTCACTGTAGTCACCAATGTGACAACCCGAATTTTTTGGTTAATACTATAAAAATAAACTTTCTCCGTTTATCGCGAATTAATCCATTATACTATTTTGTAAGAAAAATAATAATAATAATAATAATAATAATAATAATAATAATAATAATAATAATAATAATAATAATAATAATAATAACAATAATAATAACAATAATAATAACTTAGAATTAAAAGTGCAGGGGGTGTTTAGGTAATTAATGAAACTTAAAAACTAAAGTTTATACATGAAATAATAAAGGTTGGAAACTACAGGGACCAATTGTGCAATTTTATAAGTTGCAAACCCAACCCCCCGCCCACCCACGATTTTCCGGCCACCGGAATCCGGCCGCCGGCCGCGGCTCCGGCGAAGCCAAAAACCGGTCTTTTGGCCGCGGTTTTGACTCCAAAATATACCAAAACTCTCGTGGGACAGATTCCAACAATAATACATGCTTTAATTGAGCATAAACGTCCGGATTTCACGATTAGTGGTCCACTAAACCCACCACTTTAACAAACCTAACTTAATCCACTAAAACGATATCAATAATCTAATTAAATCAATCTAATGGAACTTTATCGGCCTATAAATCAAATGCAAACTCCAATTGCAAATAAACCACACACAAACACACTGTTCGATCACCATCTTCATCTTCGACCTGCAACGTAGTCGATTATCATCTTCTGAGTGTTATTACTCAAAATTAATAGAGGGCTTTTGCTTATCATCGACTTTACAATCTATCTGCAAAGTTAATTCGATTAAGAACAACGTTTGCACCATGAATCAATACTCACTTTGTCGCGACTGTTCTTCATAGTGACCACCTTCAAATCGACTTCAAAACAGGTAATTGAGCACATCATTACGCTCGGTTTCATTCAGGGATCAAAAGTCCTATCATTAATTTCATTATCATACGCGAAATCATGTTCAATTGGATCGATTGCAAACTAGGGCTTAAGGTGATTTGGGAGAACTGGATTAAAATATCTTAAAACCAATTGAAACCAATTCATACCGCGGCTGCGGCCTTTGGTTCACTGGTACCCGGTCCACTTGCGATTCATGAGGTCCCGGGTTCGACCCCGGGG
>BJCO01434906.1:0-13648 GCA_018326465.1 Flaveria floridana | reverse complement strand
TGTCTTACCTTTTGAAGGTGGCAGGCCGGTAATAAAATCCATTGAAATATCCATCCATGGAGCCTCCGGTGTAGGTAGCGGTTGGATGAGGCCATAAGGTTTGTGATTTGTGGACTTAGTAGCCTGGCACACCGAACATTGCTTTACGAAAGCGGCCACTTCCTTGTTTAATCCGAGCCAAGTGAATGCTTGTGACAACCTTTTTGTAGTAGTGTGGATACCTGCGTGGCCACCTATTAATGATGCATGAAATTCATGCAATAACCTGTCACGATTGTACCAATTGGAGGGACCAGAATTTTGTTGTTCACATACACAAGACTATCACGGTATGCATGGTGGGGAAAGGCTGCCTGGTCATTTAAGATTTGAGCCACCAATTTCTTCCCTGATTTATTAGTTATAAAATAATGCCTTATCTCATCTAACCATGGTGCTGTTGGATGAGAGAATGATAAGACGACTGGAAGATCGACCCGGCTCAAGGCATCGGCAACCAGATTGTCCTTTCCTGGCTTGAAATGAACTTCAAAACTGTAACCCATTAACTTAGAGATCCACTTTTGTTGCTCCGGAGTATGTATGGATTGAGACATGAGGTGTTTGAGGCTATGGTGGTCGGTATAGATATGAAATTGGTTGCCTAGAAGGTATTGTCTCCATTTTCGAACAGCTTCGGTAAGGGCATATAGTTCTTTTACGTAGGTGGATTGTGTTTGCATGGTAGGGCATAGTTTCTTGCTAAAGAATGAGATGGGGGGGTTGTTTTGGGAAAGGACTGCCCCGATGGCTAGGGATGAGGCGTCGGTTGTCACGTCAAAGGGTTGGTTAAAGTCGGGTAAAGCAAGGGTTAACAGTGATTCCATGTGGGATCTAAGGGTGACAAAGGCTGCATGGGCTTCTGAGGTCCACTCGAATTTTTTCTTTTTGAGTAAATCGGTCAGTGGGGTTGCTATTTTAGCATAATGTTGCATAAATCTTCGATAGTATCCCGTTAGACCCAAAAATGCTCGAAGGGTTATGAACGAAACCGGTGTTGGCCACTGTTGAATGGCTTCTACTTTGTCAGGTTCTGGAGAAACACCCTTTGATAAAATACGATGACCTAAAAACGACAGTTCATGAACAACGAACACACACTTGCTGGCTTTAGCATGGAAGTTGTTGCTCGACAAGGTTTCAAACACAAATTGTAAGTGGTCATAGTAATCTTTGAGGGAAGCACTGTAAATTAGAATATCATCAAAAAATACCAAAACAAATTGACGAAGAACCTTACGAAAGAGGTCATTCATGGCAGATTGAAAAGTCGATGGGGCATTCGTAAGGCCGAATGGCATGACGAGGAACTCGTAGTGGCCATCGGTAGTCCGAAAGACTGTTTTCTTGATGTCGGAATCGGCTACGCGGATCTGGTGGTATCCGGAGCGTAGGTCACTCTTTGAGAAGATTGTGGCACCATGTAACTCATCTAATAGCTCATGGATGGTTGGAATAGGGAAACGGTCACGAACCGTGACTGCATTTAGTGCTCTATAATCTATACAGAATCGCCAAGACCCATCCTTTTTCTTGACAAGTAACACGGGGGAGGAAAAATAGCTCTGACTCGGTCTGATGATGCCATCCTCTAACATTTCAGAAATAAGCTCGGTCATGATTTTCTTTTGAAATGAGGGTAGCGGTAAGGTTTGACATTAACCGTGTGGTTCTCGTCTAGCAGAGGTATGTGATGATCATAGGGTCGGTTGGGTGGTAAGGTGTGGGGTTTAAGGAAAAGTGGTTGAAATCTATCCAGAAGGTGGTGGATTGTTGGGTCTGGGTGAGTGGGTTTGTGTTGGTTTGGAGTATTTACGTGTGTGGGTTGCATGATCATTGCATGGAATGCTGAGATGGAACCTTGTCTGACGAGGGATGATAAGGAGCTAGGGGTGACGGGTTTAGCCAAGGGTTCAATCTTGAATGTACAGGTGGAGCCGTTATATTCAAACGAGATTTTGGGAATTGAAAAGTCGGTGGTTAAACGACCCAGTGATCCTAACCATGAGATTCCCAGTACTAAATCAGCTCCCTCTATAGGAAAGATGAAAAATGGTATGTGGAACTTGGTTTTTTGGATGTGTACGTGAACATCTGGGCAGTATCCGGAGCATTCAATACGCTGGCCGTTACCGACCATGACCGAAAATGATTCCACCGGCGTTGTAGTCAGGTTTAGCCCAGAGACGATGCGGGGCTAGATGATGTTATGGGTACTCCCACAATCGACCAAAATTGTAACCGGTTTCCCGTGTATGTGGCCCTGAACATGTAAGGTTTGGATGGATGTTAGGCCGAAATAAGCAGCATTAGAAAGTGATAGAAATTGAGGGGTTTCCATATGTGAGTTTTCTGGTTCACTTGGTGTCTCAGTTGTGGTTTCTGAAAAATCGTTGTCAACGATTAATAAAAATTATGGCGGAGAACACTTGTGACCGGGAAAGTACTTCTCGGGACAACGGAAACATAAGCCTTCTTTGCTTCGCTGTTGGATGGCTTCGGGTGAGAGTTTGGTGAAAGGTAACGGTTGTGGTGGTGCGGGTAACAATGGTGGTGTGGTGGTAGGTTTAGATGTGGTATTGGTAAGAGGAGATGAGGGGGGTGGGGTAACAGGTGGTATAGTGGATGAATGGGTAATGGATATGGACTTGTGGGAGTAGTTGGACTTGAACTTAGAAGAGGAAGCTAGTTTATCTTCCACAAGTCGGGCTAAGGCACATGCTTGGTGTAGATTTTGGGGGTTAAGGATGGATAATTCAGCCTGGATTTCTGTTTTCAACCCGGAGATGAAGCAATTACGTAATTGTTGTTGAGACATACCTACGATGTGGTTGGAAATACGTTCAAATTCCGTTTGGTAGGCTGTGACGCTGGTGGTTTGGCGGAGTTTGTAGAGGGTCGCCTCATGATTTTCATATGTGGATGGTCCAAAACGTAACTCAACTTCACGTTTAAACGCTGCCCATGTACCTAACAGATCATTGTTTGCTAAGTGTTGGTACCAAGATAGAGCATCACCAATGAAGTAGAAGGCGGTTAAAGATACGCGTTCACCGGCGGGAATTTGGTAGTAGGTGTAGTAGCTTTCGGCTTGGAAGATCCACCCGAGGGGGTTGGAGCCATCAAACAGGGGTAATGTGATCTTCGGTGGACGAGGGTTTTGGGTTTGGTTGGTGTGGACGGGGCGGCGAGGTGGTGATTTGGGTGTTGCGGAGGATTCAGCCATAAGATGGTCGTTCAATTGAGTAACATTGTTAACCAATCGGCCCGTAATCTCAGATTGAGTATCAAACTTGGTGTTGAGGTTTTCTGTAGCTTTGATGAGTGCAGTGAGTTGGGTGGTGAGGGTGTTGTTCAATTGGGTTAGTTGATCAGAAACATTGGGTGGGAATTCCTCCGATAAAGAAGATTCCTTGCGTGGCGGCATGGCGGAAGGGTGAAACGTGAATGAAAGCACCAAATGATGTAGCCTTTTCTAGTAGGCAAACACTCCCAAAGAAATTAGAAGAAGAAGACACAAGATTGGGGCAATTTTCTCAATAATCCTCTAACAAAAACATTACAAAATTTAAATATGCATGAGACTTGGAAAAGATACCACTCCTCCACCTCTCTTATTCCCTGCGTGAACTAACCCACTAATCCTACTAACATGCAACTCACCCACTAATGCAATTTACTAAGTCAAACCATGCATTAAACAAGAAAAGTAAATAACAAACTGGTCTTCACTCGAAATACTTCTTGGGCCTCTTGATAACGCGTTTGGGCCGCTGATCTGGGCCAGGCTCGTTAGTGGCTTGGTCGGCTGTCAATGGGCCACGTATCACGGGGCGTCAAACGGGGTTTGGGCAGTCGGTGGTGGTCGCCGATCAGGGTCGACGAACGCCTGAAGGGGTTCGCAACGGATGGTGGCAGCAGTTGGAGGTCGGTGGAGGCGGTAGTCGGAGGTTGGTGGAGGTTCAGTTGGAGGTCGATGGTGGCAGTGATCGCAGGGTGGCAGCGGTCAGAGATCTCAAATGTGGGCTTATTTTGCAACGAATACATTGGCTGACCCTATGAAGGATATGAAGACTAAGCCTATAATTATAATATGGGCTAACCCTAGAAGTCTGCTTAGTCTATAAGTAGGCTCAGCCTACAAGTCTTGAATTGGCTAAGGAGGATCAATAGTGGCGCCGGCTAAGCCTATATCTTCGCTCAAGGTTGCTGCCTGAATGAGCTTTGTAGCTGATGTGTCTTACATGCTGGCTGACGTTTCATACACGATGTCTCAACCTGCAACTTTACACATGGCGTGTTATAGGCAAGCCACGTACATAATTTCCTATCTTTCTATGTCGAATGCGCTGGCTAAGCTGTTAGCTTGTAGGTTGAGAATGGGCAAAATAAAGGGTTGAGATTGGCTGGATCAACCATGACTAGAGGACTTGCAAGCTGAAATTTTATGACCATTTTGGTGAAAAGTTGGTCAACCTTCACCATTTTGATAAAATTCTATTATACCCTAACGCTGATTAGGTTTGAACCGTTATCCTTCTAAATGTTACTAGTTTTTTTCTCCACAACAAATTTCAATCATTTTAAACTAACGAGTTGGATTATTATTTCACAAATTAAAACATGAAAATAGAAAAATGTTATTGTGAAATAGTTATACTTAGTGTTCAAAGCTTCAATTCTAAGAACTATTCAAAAAAAAAGTGCAATAAAATTAAAAAGTGTAAGAAGTAATATCAACCATCAATCTTTTTAATCAATAATTGAGATCAGACTATAGAAAAAGTTTGCTAGAGAGCTATTTTAGAATTAACTATTTTTGTTGACTTTTTACAAGTTTATCCATTTTTTTAAATATTCATAACTTTTATGCACGACATTATTTTTTTATTATAAAAATTACATCATAAAAACTATTTTTTTATCTGTAAAATAAGTACAGTATTATTATATAAAAAGATAATAATTTTTTATGTTTTTAAACCCATATCTTGTTATTGTGTGTTTAGTGCAGTTCATTGTATGTATCTTTTTGTTAGTTATTGTTGTGTTTTTCTAAAATGATGAAATTTAAAAAATATATAATTGTTGAATAACATTGTTATGTATCTTTAATATGTATAACACAATAATTAATTAACAGTTAATTAATTTAATATATTAAAAACAATGACAAAACAATATAATATCTCACTGTAATTTTTTTATCATTATTGTGTTATCTTGAACACTATGAGTTTTGGAAAATAAATTGGTGAAATAATATCATTGTGTACTAATTATAAAACACAATAATAGATAACAAGTTTATATAATCTATAGAAAGAATGACAATAATAACACAAACTGGTCAAAAATGAAAACCTAATGATAGATACATATAACAAATAATGTAAAATATATGATACAATGAACTGATATTTGACACAATGAATGTATAAGACACAATGAATTGGCGTATTTGACACAATAACCAAAATGTCATCCTATTTAAAACAATAGAAGGATACATGTCAAACCTATAACCATTTTTAGACCTTTTGTATTAAATTCCTTTTCAGTATAACTCTACCCATATATATATATATATATATATATATATATATATATATATATATATATAGGGTAAGTTTCAATCGTTAACCCTCTATTATTGCGATAACCGTGTTAGCTTTTGAAGATTAATCAAAATCATTATTTTTTTGTTGGAATAACATCATTAACATATATAAAAATATGTTCTTTAATGTATATGTGCAAATTCATAAGCATAAGAAAGTTTACACTAGTGTAAGTTACACTTACATCATTATATATTTGGTGATATAAATGTAACTTACACTTGTCGTAACTATTTTACGCTTATGAATTTATAAATATACATAAAAGAACATAACGTTGTATATGTATAATGATACTATTCCAACAAAAAAATAATGATTTTGATTTATCTTCAAAAGTTAACACGGTTATCGCAATAATAGAGGGTTAACATTTGATTCTTGCCATATATAAATATATATATATATAAATATATATATATATATATATATATATATATACACACACACACATACATACATAAAATTATATTGCATTTTATTTAATAAAAAACAATTGATATATCTTAAAGAGCCAATGCTATACAAAATAACATTTTTCCACTAAAAATTGTAATTAAGTCGATCTATGACCCGCGCGTTGCAACATACTTGTTAAAGCACACATTGCGTCGTGTTAACTAACAAAATTTAAAACGAAATGCAGAGCAAAATTTAAAAATGCTGAAGCACACATGCATGTTGCACCGTGTTAACTTGTAAAATTTAAAACGAAATGTAAGACAAAAATTTGTGAAAAATAAAAAGTATAGGGGACCAAAGTTAAAAAAAAAGTCGTGAGGTTAAATTGCAAAAGATAAAAAGTTTTGAATTGAAAATAAAAAAATCAAATATTTAGAGGATATATTGCAAAAGATGAAAATTTTTGAATTAAAAGTAAAAAGATAATTTTTTTTAAAAAAACGCCTTAAACATAAGATGCGACACCATTAGACATAAAAAAGTTACAATTGCAAAAACAACATTAAAAGTCAAGTACAACCCCAATTCACAAAATAAGTTCCTAATTAGTATGTATTAAATTAGTAAATCCTATATAACCTACCATTTTCACTTCAACTAGTAATGTTTTGACACAACAATCATCACTATCTATTTAAAATGCTCATACTACAAGGTTATGAGAAGTAAAAGGTGAATTCATCATCATCAACCACTTAATTTCTGATCACCACAATCGTAGCTGCGGCCGGAATTTTAGATGAAGCTAAAAGTTCACATCCAAGAACAAAAAATGCTCATTAAAACAAAGATCGCGAAGAATCACACGATGATTTGGTGGCTATTATTTTTCTAAAGTTGTCAAATCGTTCAAAATGTCCACGAGGTAGAAAACGAAGAAAAGTTCAAAGCAACTCAAAGAGTGACAAGAAAGACTGTAGAACGAGCATTTGATGTCCTCAAACAATGTTGGCATAATTTATATTTGTTCACAATAAACCTAGCCTTACTAAGCTCAAACTTGAAAATTACTCACTTATCATGCTCGAAGTCGAGTTCTAGCTCACGTTAGTTCAACTACACCAAAGGGCTAACCGAGTAAGAGTTCACAGGGATCAAATGACCTCATAGTTTTTTGAAACTTATATAGATCATATAGTATTGAAATTTACCACCAAAAAATACATTGATCAATTACATGTTAAATCAGTGAGGTGTGTTAAAACGGGTTAAAAGTTATCATAGAGAGTTTATTATTATTGTTATGATGTAGTTCTGTACTTCTGTATCATATCAAAGAATTAGAAAAATCAACCATGCAACCAAATCCGGAGTAAAATAACCGCGTTGAACTGATTCAACCCGCCATGCGCAATGCGACCGTTCGTAACCAAGTCTTAACAAGGTTTCAAGAAGAGAAAAAACAATTTACTGACGAGCTGTAGGTCGTAAAGATCCTTATAAAATGATCTACCACAAACATGAAAACATATAAGGGACAAGTGTTCCCTCGATCAGTTTGTTGCTGTTATGCATCATACAAGACGAAAAATGGCAATAATAAACAAATTCACAATCAAGAAAAGACGGGACCTTTGTCCTGACGGATGGCGAAAACAGTCCAAAATTCATTTTAAGGGGCTGCTAATTCTCTTTATACTTGTCTTCCTCTTCGCTCTTCAATGCCTTAAGTTTTCTGTACCCCGTGTCAGTACCAAATAGCCTGACAAAAAGATGTCCTTAAACGGGTCGATTCAAGGTATATTTTATATTTCAGGTAAGAATAAATATTCTCAATCTTACCAGTCCATATAGACAAAAGTTGACGAGTAGTTGCCTGATTTGGTGTAGATAAGTCGGTGATGATAATCATGAAAATCGGAACTGCAAATTTGATGAAAATAATGTTACTGAATCTGAAAATAAAAAGACTGATTAAAAGTATATGCATAATAGACTAACCCCCCGTATAGTGGCAGAAAGTTTGAGGGGCTCCATGGAAAATGATAACCGCAATGTGCTTCAACTGTCTCCAAAACTCTCACTACCATCCACAACCAAAGTGTTATTAAATGTGGGCCTGTGATGGCGGGCCCAAAAATTGTAGCGAAACCAAGGAATAAGATTTCAGCAGGGTGAGCGTATTCCGAAGTCAATCCGAAAGGTGTTGCATACCTGTCACATATCAAATACACATAAGAAACAAATATCGCGACATAAAGCATTAAAAGTCAAAACTATGGATTTGATATTAGATAATCATAGGGTGGATGTATGTGTTTACTCATGGAGATAGCAGTTTTTTAGCCTGTTTGGTTAGATAGGTAAAATCAGATAAACTAGTAAAAAAAAGGAAAGGGTTGAGCAGAATGAACCTAGAAAATTATTTTGTTTAAAAACCTAGGTAATTGATGTATTTGCATAGTTTTAGCGACTTTCTAAAAAAATAGAGAAAATTGAACAAAAAGTGTTTGTGGGTCAATCCAGCTTCCAAGTCTGCAAACAGTTATTCATTTTGACCCGAACCTACTACCCGACCCGCCTGACCTGCGGATTCTGCCACCTCTACTTACTCATGGTGGACGCTGTGGACATGCTTGTATAGCCATTTAGTGTGTAAGATCCTGTGTCCCCAGTAAAATATAAAATCTTCCACAATGAAGTAGAATAGTATCTGTGTGGACATTACTTTCCTGCGCATTATAAAAGTAAACAACTTGCAGCATAACAAGTATAACAAGATAAAGATGGATTAATTTACCAAAGGGTAAATATACCATCATTGTCATAAAAGAAAGGGAACTTTAAAATACCAGGATGGCAATGGAAGACTGCTTCGCATTCCCATGAATCTAAATACAGGATAAGAGGCAATCATAACAGGAAGATTGACGCAAAAATGATACAATAGTAGGCGAGTAATGCATTTATCTTGAGCTTCAGTGGTGTTATGCTTTGTCTGCATAAGAATATGTCATAAATTTATGGTATTATAAAAAATATCATGTAAAATGCACTCTTAGCATATTAAATGCATCTCTAACGAAGGATATACATGTACTATGAAGAGACTACAACATTAAGATTTTCTTCTCAACATAATTGAAGCCTTGATGGCAAAGATAGGCTTTCATGTACAGAAATATACCTTTTAAAAGGAGACTCAAAACCTGAGTTCTTTTTCTCTCCCTTCAAATGTTTACTAGAATTCATATCAGAATTTTTTAGCTTGCAATTTTGTAATGCAAGATCTAAGGTATGAGGCGGTGCACCGACCAAAAGAATGATTCCTAAACCCAACCCCCAGGCAGGCTTAAAGGATTCCCAAATTCTTGGGTCACATTGTAATATTACAACCTAGTCCCATCAAACAAACAATTTATTAGGAATAATACCTATTCCTTCATTTTCATACCCATGACCCATCAACCAAACACCTAAAGCCTTAAAAAACATTTATACAACAGCTCCCGTCTACAAGAGAGCATATGTGTAGTAAAACGGAAGGCTCCACTTAATAAAAAGAAGATGCAATGTATATACTTATTTTTTTTCCTCGGAGCAGGCCTCGAGTGAAATCAGCAACTATAATAAATTTCTAGTTGTTGATGATTTATCCCATTGGTAAGGCATCGCACATGGTCCAGTACTAAATATAACAAGAGTGATCATCAGACTCTATATACAGAAACAGTAAATATACGAATGTGTATGGGGCTCCCATATATCAATCTAGGAAGCTTGCGGCTATTTTTTTTCTAGCTACTAATTACAGCTTAGCTCAAAAGCCCAGCCCTCTTTCGACATTCAATTGGGAAAAAAGAATATTGGCCATGTAACGACCCACATGTTTTTTTAGAATTAAATGCAGACGATAAGAACATACCTTAGGTCAGATCACATTAATCATTTACTCTTTTTACAAAAGCTAGCAACATACTCTAACTTTGCCCATTTTAGGGCCCAAATTTCATCCAAATTTGGACTACGTCAGAGATATTTTAACTAGTTTGACCATCGAATTGTGATGCATGACAAGAAGTAGGATACCTATTATTCTTTTTCAAACTTAATCTTTCGATAACCATCTTGCACATGGCCTGATCCCCTCTTTGTGGTACTCTAGTTACCCAACTATTTGCAATAATGTATGAGGTTCAGATCCAAAACCATGTTGCAATTATATTTGTTACTTTCTTTGAGCATTCTCAAATACAACATTTAGGTGCAACTGTGCAAAATTTGCAACATCCCACTAAATTAAGAAAATTAAAACCTGAATTTTGTACTTGCTGAGCCATCCAGCCCTCTCTAAGTAAATAAAAGGAAGCCCGGATAAGAAGAAGACAGATTCATGAAGCAAAAAACTTCCAATGCATGCCAACTGGAAGTCACTGAAATTGGTGATCAAATACTGCAATTACAAAATAGTTAAGAAGCAAGGTCAGCAATCAGTCCTCATCTTCGTATGAAACCACAAAAATTGGTTCTATACTTTTATTACAAGAATATCCCGCTCCTAGATAAGAAAACAAAGAAAATAGAATCAAATGATCCATTTATCCCCTGTTACAACTATACTTTTTGGGTGTGACTGTAAAGCAAATTGTTATTATTTCTTAGAGGTGAAATAAGTGGTAAAGATGCACTCACTATACCCTACAGAGGAACATTGTCCCCTCCAATATCTCACAACCACCAGCCTCATTTCCACTCCTGACCTTTAACCTTATTAAGTAATTTTCTTCCACTAGGAATTTTGAATACACAACCAAATTTTGAGTAGAAAACTATAAGAATCGCATAGACACTTATACCCATTGCTTTGTAGAAAACTATGGTTACATACAACAGTTTTTTCACCGCCTCTTTGTCTCTCTCCCACTACACGTGCTTATCTTCTAGGTATTACATACAAGTGTTTATATGGTTCTCGCAAAACTCTACTTAAAATTGGTTCCGTTTCAACGCATGTCTTTCTTGTACAACCTTCCCTTTCGACGTTGATGTATAATAATCATTAATTGAAAGCTTTTCACAAACAGACAAGTAATTGCATCATACAGAAAAGTCATTTGCATGTTCCTGAATTCAAACTCATCGTTGTCTTTACTACAACCACAAACTTCCAGAGGTAAATATCAGGAAAACGATTCACACCATAACTCAGAGGTCAAACAGCCAATTCACAGTTCAGAGTTCATCAACATCTTTCTCTCATTCCATCACATCTACATATCGTGCATGTGCATTCGTATGGTACTTAAACAGTAAACGAAAATCACAATTAGCTAACAAAGTAATAATCAAACCACATATAACGCACATCTTCTCCAACATCTCACCAACCACAAATCAGTACTCATTTTCATCAATCAAGCATCTACAAAACAGTTGCTAAGAGATCAACGTCATAGATATTAACAAATTGAATACATCAACAGCTGTTCACACATCCAAACATCAATACAACAAATCATCACCGAATGTGACCAAATCTGGGGCAAATTAACAAGCAAATCACTAGTATAACATCGATGAATGAATGAACAACAGATTCGACAACGGAAAACTGAAAAAGTGAGATGACCGTACCGTCCAACAAGATTCAACGATTGAAGCCATTGAAGAAGAGATTTGTTGATGGGAATCTGAGCTCGTGCACACTCTTGTACTAGTGATTAGAATAATAATTATAATAATAATGATGATGGTTGGATTTGTACGAATGCATCACCCCCCTGGATTACAGTGCGTTTTGGGGGAATTTAATGGGGGGATTTTGGTGTATGAATTGTGGTTGTACGTTGTGCTGTGAAAGTGGTACGTTTTCGATACATCATGGATGGTGTGTATTGTTCTGGTATTTTCGATCTGATTATATGTTGAATGATATTATTAAAATTGTTCTAAAAGAAAACCAAGAAAATTAAAAGTTAAAAAACCAAATTTTTAACGGTGTTTGAAAGTATCTTAACACATGAGTCACTCTGATTAAGTGAGTCTTCTTAAGATTTGACGTAACGGGTAGTTTGGGGGTGTTAAACATGATAACACAGACATAAGTAGGGCTTCAAACAACATTACAAGATAGTTAAAAAGGGTTCCGTACCTATAGCGCGTCAAACCCTTAACGGGAACCAAACACAACTTTTCTTATATTATTGCATCAATAAGGGCTCCAACCACTAGTTAACCACTACACTTGATTTAAATGAGAATTTAGTGAAATACTTTTTATTTACATGACATTTTAACTAAACAAACAATATACATAGTCTAAGACGGGATGTTAATTGGCCTTACTGATTTTGATGTTTTAGGCTTGAATCACTCGAAAACACCATAAAAAAAACTCACTAATGTGTGAAAACCCCTTGAACCAGGTATGAACTTTAGACTTTAACAATCGTAAGCTCAAACCATATCATTAGATCAAAACTCCATAAAGCCTTTAACTTAAAAACAATTAGAAAGTGTAACAGAGGCATGCGATTAACCTTAAATTGTCATCGCCCTTAAAAAAATAGTATTCATAATAAAATAAAAATTAAATCGTAACTATTTTAGAGTGTGCTATGTTCCTCGCATCCTCGCATCCTCGCATCTTTAAACCGACTCTAAATTTGATTAGTTACAGTGTTAAACTGGAACAGAAACTATTTGAAGGTTTTGATATTTTTTTTTCGCAACACATTTTGTACAAATTATTTTGTTTAACATTTTTACGCCTTCACTTATATATGACACATTATTAAGAAATAACAATTCTCTCAAGTTACTACAAAGCAATATCTTACATAAAGTAAAAGTAAAATTACATTAACTAAAGATTACAAATTATATAAATTAATAAAAGTACACAAATTAAAATAATTTCTACAAGCATGGACGCCTTTTGTGTTAGCTTTCGCCACTTCCTAAATAACCCTCTTCTAGCGTTGGAGTTTAACTCCTCTAAGAACATACAAAGTTAATCTTAATCTCCCAAACCGTGTTAACTCTAATGTACTAGATCAAGCGGCATCTATATACTTAAAGTATTATTCTATCTATTAAATTTGCAATTAAATGAACACTAATTTTGGGTTACGTGGCATCTTTTGGTGGCTTTTGCATTTTTTAAGTGCTTATATTTGTGCTCTGTGAGACATACTAGAAACATTGTGGTTTGTTATTGCTCATGTGAGTTATCGTCTTGATTTTGACCTTGTGTCCGGTCGAGACGTTGCTGGTTCTGTTGGGCAGCGTATTTTTGTAGATCACTATTAAATAGTATGTTGATTTACATTACATCAAGGTTGTGATGATACAAAAAAAGGGATCCGTTGTTTGATGTGGTAGTATTTCTGAGTTGCAGCCACTATGAATCGCGTATTTTGAGCCGTTAAAAAATAACATTGACGAGTCATGTATCGCGTGACGTGAAAATAAACCTAGTTTAATGTTAATAAAACATACATACATACATACATACATATATATATATATATATATATATATATATATATATATATCTTAACTACTATATAATACATATTGAATGG
>BJCO01434678.1:0-24876 GCA_018326465.1 Flaveria floridana | reverse complement strand
TGGTTCCCATGATGAACAAGCATACGTCATCAGGAGCCGGCAATACCTCGGCTTTAGCACCAAATAGGCTTGTCAGGCCCAAAGATCTAAGACGTTGTTAGGCTAGCAATAGTTAATGATTGTAAACAAACTATGTATCTCATATAATCACTTACAACACACAAATAACCATGACAAAATATAAAGATGAATTGCAAGTGCTTTACAAGTCTTAAACGTTTATAAGTGTATGATGTATAAGTATCATACTTCGCCCTAAAATAGTGTGAAAATCATAAAGAAAGGGGCAAGGAAACTCACATGATCAACAAGTATAAATATGACGACTAATAAGAATATTAATAAGCGTCGTTCCAACGTGAATCGTCACAAGGCACCTAAATATATATATACATCCACAAGGTTAAAGTTTTATTGATAAGTTTAATGTTTTAATGTGAACTAGGGTTTTAGGTGAAATTTGAGGATTTTTATAAGTATGATAAATATTTTATTAAAGACTTTACTACTTATGTATTTTACTAGAGAGAAAAATAGGATATACTAGTTGTATATTTTTGTATAAAGAAATGCAAAAGGGAAAATTATTTATAGATTTTAGTTATAAGTTTGAATAAAACTTTCATAACTTTTAAAATAATCATCACCTATATATAGATATTATTTAAACATATATTTTAGTAATTTTAAACCACTATTTAAAGTTTATTTTATAGGAAAAATAAACTAACTAGATTATTTGTCTAAACTATTTAATAAAAATACTAAAATATTTTATTAAACAAATTTACAGAAAATAATATGGTGTCTTTAAAAATTTATTAAGTTTATAAACTGATTTTTTATAATTTTTTTTAAAAAAAATTGGATTTAAATTGAAGGCCCAAAAGCCTGAAAATAAAAACATGAGGTTCCTCGAGTTTGAACCGGGGACCTCCTGTTCGAGGGCGTGCAATCTTTCCAGTGAACCAAGGGCCTTAGCCGTGGTATCACCTTGTTTTTAAATAATAATAAAAAACCCAATTTTTAAAAGAACCCAATTTACCAAGAACCCTAATTTGGTTTGATCCAAATTGATAATCAAATCAGCAATAATAACAAGATTGTTCTTGGGGCATTTAATCCCCATGTAAAAACGAGTTGGTGTGTGTACTTAATTTACCTTTTTTGATTAAATGAACGATTAACAGATCGAAGGTAAGTCGCGGCTCGGTGGAGAAATGGTTCGAGATGAAATCGATGATGATAATCCAATCCGTTGCTCAGGAAGCTTCTAATGGTGTACTAGATCAAAAGCCCTCTGTCAATTTCTGCTTACGTTGCTTGGAAGATGGTTCTCGATTAACTTGCAGGTTCGCGGCAATGGAGATGATCGAAGATGTGATTTTCGTGTGTTTCAGGTGTAATTGGAAGCAGAGTTTGATTAGGAATAGTTAAATGATTGTGTAGGTTTGTTTAATTTGTTTATTATTAGAGATTTAATGCTCAATTGGCTATGGAATTAAAGGGTAGCGGTTATATGATCGTTTGAGGATTGTAACCGGTGTTTTAACATCATTTAAGTGGGTAATCAAGTTCGAATCATGTACACGAAAAGGTTTGGAACGGCTTGGGGTCGTTTTCAAAGGTTTTGGTGGGTTTTTAGGGCTCGCTGGAGGTCGGCCGGCGGTTGGCCGGAAGGCCAGCCGGAAAATCGGGGAAGACAAATGGGGGTGGGGTTTGTGTTTTGAAATGTTACACAATGGTCCCTGCAGTTTGGTTCTTATTATTTTATGCACAAAGTTTCTATTTAAAGTTCATAAAATAACATATTAACCCCTTAAACTTTATTACCTTAAATTTTAAACGCTTTTAAGATTATTAACTTTGTAAATTATTAGAAGTATCATTATTATTATAAATTTATCATTAACATTACTATTATTGTTATGATTATTATAGTTATTTGTTATTATTAATAATATTATTATTATCTTAGTTTTTATCATTATTATTATAACTATTAGTATTATTAATATTATTTATTATTATGTACAATTTAATAAACTATAGCCTTTCAAATTAAAGCATTTAAAGACAAATTAAAAGATAAGCATAAGTAATCCATAAATTTCATAATGGGCATAAGTAGTCCATACAAGAACTTAACAAGATTAAGTTTTAATTTAACAAAAAATACGAGATGTTACACCTTTGATGAAGAGAGTTCCATCTATAGTAACCCTCTTGTAGCCATGCTGATAGAGATACTGAGATAGTGTCTCAAACCACTTTCTTGGAGCTTGGTGCAGCCCATAAAGAGTTTGATCAAGCTTGCAGATATAATAAGGATGATCTGGGTCTGCAAAGCTAGGTGGTTTTTTGACATACACCTCTTCATGAATCACCATATATAAAAATGCATACTTGACATCAAGTTGGGAGTCCATGAAGTCATTAGATGCAGCAAAAGTCAGGAATATCCTAACAGCTTCAAGTCTTGCTATAGGAGCAAAGACATCAGCGTAATCAATTCCTCCTTCTTATGTGTACCCTTGAACAACCAGTCTTGCCTTATATTTGATGAAAAGTCCTATATCATCTTTCTTATTTCTGAAAACCCACTTGGTTCTATGATAGTCTTCCCTTGAGGAAGAGGGCATAGGTTCCAAACCTTTTGTCTTTTGAATTGAAGTAGCTCCTTTTGCATTACTTCAACCCAACTTCCATCCTTCAAATCCTCATCAACCTTCTTTGGCACTATCTGGTACAAGAAACAAGAGTATAGACAAACATTTTTGTCATGGGTTTGTCCTCTTGTTCTCACCCCCTTTTCAATATCTCTAATGATGTTTGTGGTGGGGTGTGACTTATGGATCCTAAGTTGAGGGATCAAAGCAAGTGGATTATACAGATCTAAATTCATGAAGTTTAGATCTGGTAATGAAGTGTCTCCTACCACATCAGCACACTTATCAAGAAAAGCCTGATCCAATGATTGTGTGACATCATTGATGTTGTCTTCAATGGAGTGGTTATCAGCATCAATAAATTCTTGATCACTGTCACCATCACCATTTCCTCCTACATTTGAATTTCCCTCAATTGTATTTTGTGCCTCTGAGCTGGAGTTTACAGGCACTCAGATGTATCAATTTGATTTGTCATTGTTGTGCTGAAAAGGAACTTTATTTGCGGGGCTAGTTACCACTGGAGCTGAAGTAGTAGTTTTTCTTGGTCTTCTCAGCTCAAATCTTAGGTTAGGATCTTCTGTTGATGTGTTTCCTTTAGATCCTAAAACATCTTCATAAGATTTGTTAAAATTGTTGGTAATTAAATCAAGATCAAATAGCCAGTCAGGATCAGAACCTTTCACACAGGGAGTATGCTCATTTAAGATCATATTGGCTGATTCTTCAACTACTCTAGTTCTGAGATTGTATACTCTATAAGCCTTAGCTTGGGAAGAGTATCCAATAAAGTATCCATCATCTGATTTCTCAGGAAACTTGGCTACTTGATCATTGGTATTAAAGATGGTGCAAGGGCATCCAAATGATCTGAGAAAATCGATGAAAGGTCTTCTTTTGTGCCACAATTCATAAGGAATCTTACCATGATTTTTGACTATTAAAACTCTGTTTTGCACATAGCAGGCAGTGTTAACTGCCTCTGCCCAGAAGGTGATGGGTAGTTTAGAGTCAGACAACATGGTTCTTACAGCTTCAATAAGTGTCCTGTTTCTCCTCTCAGTAACACCGTTTTGCTAAGGAGTCCTGCAAGCATTATATTGTCTTGTAATACCCTTTTCATCACAAAATGTGTCAAGGATTTCATTTAAGCATTATATTTTCTTACGAGTATTATATTTTCTCCTCTCAGTACAATTTACTGAGTGTATCCTAATTTTGTGACCTTGTCCCTTCCTGTAATGTAGCCTCCAGCATCTCCTCCAAAAGCAACTGGCCCTCCATCACTTTTCTCAAAGTTTTGAAGCAAAAAGCCATTGCCTGTCATATGCCTGGAACAGCCACTATCAATAATCCATACATTCTTCTTGGTCTTTAGCTGTTCCTGCATAAAGAAAGTTAGTTACATTTAGAAACCCAATCCTCACTAGTTTGGGCTCTTCAAAGTGAATTGAAGATAATGAAATAGTATTGATCCTATTCTAAGACTTTAGGGATTATTTTTTTTTGTTAATGAAGAACTTTCAGTCACAAGGTCTTCCTTTATCTTCCATACCATCTTTGGAAGATTAGACTTGACCTTCAATACTTTGAAAGTTTTTACAACTTCGGATGTTTTGGAGATTGACCATTCGGAAGATCTTTCTTTCATTGTAGCAAGCTTCAGTGCTTCGGAAGCATTCCTTTCTTCAGAGACCAAAATATCTTCCGAAGGCAAGTTTTCACTTGTCAACATTTTCACTTTGGAGCTTCCGAAAGAAACACAATTTTCTTCCAAAGCTTTCTTCTTCTTGTTCTTCTCATAATTCTTTTTCCTTGTTATATTGACAGTACTTTTGGAATTGTAGATGCAATCCTTAGCAAAATGAGAAGTACCGCCACACATAATGCAGTCAATTTGCTTTCTTCTGAGGGTCTTCTTGTGAATGAAATACTGAGTTTGATCACTTTCCATCTCTATCCCCATCTTTTCAGATGTTGTAGCAAGCTTCCTAGGGTGAAAGTTTCTTTTGGAGGTTGATAGTTCATACTATTTAGCAGTGTTACACAGGTGATCAGCCTTCATCCCTTCACCGGGATGAATTGGACATGAACTTGAACTCTTGGTACTAGAGTTCAAAGTTATATCCACGGTCTTCACAACTTCAAAACCTATAGAGATAAGAACTTGTTTTTGCTTAGAGTTGAAGATGGCCTTGATCTCTTGAGCTCTCTTTGATCTGTTTCTAGCTGCTCGGATCAAGTTCTTCCTCTTTGACTTTGTCATCCCAGGCTTCTTCCTCTCCTCAGGAGAATAGTGACCCTTGTTAGGGTGATCTTCTTCACTCTTCATAGTTCTATCCTTCACTATCTCCTTTTCATCCTCATCATCACTGGGGTCTGTGGATAGAAGTTTATCTTGACCAGTTCCATACCTAGGAGATCTTACAGACAATAGAGTGTGTGGAGAATCTATCTCACTAGATCCCAGTCCTTGTTTGTTTTGATAACAGACTTTAGCATGTAGGGATGAGGATATTATGTTCTTGAAGGTCTCTTCTTCAAGACATGTTTCGCTACCTTGGCTTTGCTGATCACAAGCTTAGCCTGGCACTCAGTTAACTTAGTGATGAGATACTTTATTTGAGTCCTGTAGTTGGTATACTTATGTTTAAAAGTTGAAATGGTTTTCTTTAAGTCTTCTATTTTTAACTTATTCTCATTTTTAGCTCTTTCAAAATCAGATTTTAAGATGTTCGAGAACTCAAGATCAAATCTCATCTCTAAGTTATAGGACCTATATCTACTTACTTTAGCAATGCACTCTAGGGTACAAAGATGTTCCAATACCTTGGTTTCATCAAGATCTGCCATCAATGCTTGGTTAGGAGACACATCTTCTACCTGGAAGCTCTAATCAAAGCCTCCTTCTTCAACAGCAACTGTAGCTTGTTGCTTGGGCTTCTTAGTACGTGGAGGTCCCTCAGTGTAGCTTGGCTTAGGTTGTGCTTGGTGACCATTACTCATGGGTGCCTTGCACTTCCTAGAAAAGTTTCCTATTTGGTTATAGTTGTAACACTTTACTTTGCTCTTGCCCAACCCAAACTTTCCATTGGATACATTGCTAGCAAACTTCCTCCATTTCCTCGTATAGATTTCTTGGCTCTATGAGTGAGAATAGCCATTTGTTAAACTATCTCCATGTATTCCAGACCATTCGGATGGATATTGTCCAAATCTTCAAAGGTGAAGAAGAAGTTTCCTATACTTTCATCATGAGAGACAAAGGCTTGTGATGAGCTTCTCTCTTGGAATGGGCTTCCTTGGATGTAGCTCTCCCTAGGTGTCTTTGGGAAGGTAATCAAAGGGCCCTTTGGTAAGTTGTCAGGGTAAGAGATAAGATAGTGTTGTGGTTCTTTACAATCTCTTTCAGCCACATGCAGGGTAGAACTCTATTGATTGCTAGAGTTGCCAGATGGATTTTGCATGTTCATCTCCATCTGGTAACCACTGAGTATGCCATTTAACTCAGTAAGAGTGAGGGTCTTGAGGTTTTCATTCCTCTTAATGACCACACAGTAGTGTGTCAATTGTCTAGATAGAGAGGACATGAACTTCCTTATAATATCCATGTTCTCCAGCTTCACTCCAACATCAACTAGAGTGTCCACAATCTCAACATACCTGAAGTATTGTTGAGTCATGGTTTCACCTGTTTTAAAGGTGAAATTCTCAAACTACTGCTTCAGAAGGTCTTTCTTGTTTTCTTTAGCTTCAGTAGACCCTTTATACATCAGCTTTAGTGCATCCCAAAGCTGCTTAGCAGTTTTGCACTTCTTGAAGCCTCTATAGATGGCATTTGAAAGATCAGTTTGGAGGGTAGTCATGACCTTTTGATCTACATCTATTCTTTTTCTATCTTCTTCAGAGTAGTCAGTCACTTCCTTTAGTATCATGCCACCTCTAGCAGCAGTTGAAGAGCATGGAATTTAAGGTCCTAAGGTAACAGACTCCCACATCCTACTATCTTGTGACTTAATAAACCCTTCCATTCTTAGACACCAAGTATCAAAATCATCAGGAGTGATTAGTAGGGACTATATCATGGTACCGGTTTCCATATCAGACTTAGAAGCTGCCATTTGAGATGTTAAGTGTTGTGTGAGAACTGAGGAGATTTAAGATGGTGAGATCTTACAATCAAGAGCATGTAATGCTCTGATACCAATTGTAGGACTTGTTAAAAGAGGTCAATACAATCAGTCTCACAATGAGGAGAGTGTTAGAACACTTAATAGTTCAAATAGAGAACCGTATTTAAGAACAAGATGCAAAGAACACAAGAAAAACAAGGAGACAGAACTCAAGAACAACATATATGGTTTTTAAGAATGTTGTATATTAACCTTAAGTTCTTTAACAAGTGTTATATTGTCTTAATAAGATACAAGACCATGAGATACTTTATATTACACTCTACAACCGGCTATGCTTGGAAAGCCAGTGGGAATATTGAAAGACAATTTGACTAGTGACTATGACATGCCATAGCTCACATCCTAATATATTACAAAAAGGATAAAAGTACATAAAGTATAAAGTTACAGACTCAAGACCTCAATGTACAGTTGCAAAAGCATGGACCTTTTCACCAACTCATGGAAGTTGGTGAGTCTTCAGAGTTACAACAAAAAGTGGGTCATCTTTATGCAAAACTACATCCGAGGAAAACATATTCTCCTCTGTCTTCGGAAGAAATCAGTCTTCACTTCATTTGGCTTCAGAAGACTTTATCCTTGAAGCTTCAAAAGACTTCATCTCTTGGCTTCGGAAGATTTGGTCTTTGGCTTTGGAATATTTGGTCTCTGGCTTCAGAAGAGTTGGTCTTTGGCTTCGAAAGATTTTACACTTGGAATATTTTTGGTGTGGAGTGTAAAACTTCCGAAGCAACTTCTACCTTGTACTAAGTGCATGCATGCAAGAAGCCTTTGGTTGCTTTGGTTGCATCAGTCTTCTTATATAACCTTACAGATCGTTTTGGCCCTACCAGTGTAATGAGTTTAGGAAGGATCTCATATTGCTTGGTGAGCATAGATGATTTCAAAGTATTTATGTCAACATGGCTACAAGCTCCAAGGAAGTGGTATGAGATACTATCTTAGTATCTCTTTCAACATGGCAACAAGAAAGGTACTATAGATGAAACTCTCTTCATCAAAGGCATAGGAAACGACTTCATGTTAGTTCAAGTTTATGTAGATAACATTATTTTTAGGTCACCTAATCCAAAGCTCTTCAAGGACTTTGAGAAGCTAATGAAGAAAAGATTTGAAATGAGTGCCATGGGGGAACTCAATTTCTTTCTAGGAATTCAAGTGAAGCAGGTTGACAATGGCATCTTCATAAGTCAATCAAAGTATGTACAAGACATACTCACAAGATTCAACATGACTGAATGTAAGGTTGCAAAGAAACCCATAGCAAGAAACCACTCTATTGGACCTGATCTTGAGGGAGAGTGTGTGGATGAGCATCTCTATATGACTATGATTAGGTCTCTTATGTACCTCCTAGTAAGCAGGCCTAATATCATGTTTGCCACATGCATTTGTGCAAGATATCAAGCCAACCCCAAGATGTCACACCTAGTTGCTATCAAGAGGATTCTTAGATATCTCAAACGTGCTTCAAAACTAGGCCTTTGGTATCCAAAGAATTCTAACTTCAATTTGTATACTTATACAGATAGTGACTATGGTGGCTGCAATATGACTGCAAAGTCTATATTTGGGGATGTTAATTCCTTGGTGGAAGGATAGTCTAATGTCAATGCAAGAAAAAATCTAGTGTGTCTGCATCAACTGTTGAAACTAATTATATTGTTGCTGCTAGCTGCTGTGCTCAAGTGCTTTGTAATCAAAATCAGATGTTGGACTATGTATTCAACTTCAAAGAGACTACCATCTATGTAGATAATAACAGTGCTATCTCTATCACAGAGAACCCTGTGTAGTACTCAAGGACAAAACACATCAACATTAGGTATCATTTGATTGGAGCTAATTTTAAAAAAGGATTGATAAAACCAGTCAAAGTTAACACAAATGAACAATATGTTGATTTGTTCATAAAAGCTTTTTATGAGTAGAGATTTAAGTATCTTGTACCAGCTATTAGGATGATTAACTTTGAGTATATTTTTCTTAAACTAAACTCAAGATTATTTTTAAATATGTGTTTTCTAAGTTGTCTATACAGTTTACTTTGAAAGTAAATTTTTCAAATGATATTCCTCAGAATTTTGAAAATCTTATACATATTTTCTCTCGAAAGACATTTAGTTGTCTTTGGAAGTATATTATCTCTTCAAAACAAATAACTACTTATAAGACATTTACCTTCGAAAGGAATTTTGAAATATCTTCCGAAGCTTAAATATGATTCTAAGTACTTATATGTTTTTGAATGATATGTTTCTTTCGAAAGCAATTAAGCCCAGAAAGATTTACTCTCTTGTGAATAAAACTTATTAGTTTTAATCTCTTCTGAAACCTAATATATCTCTAAAGCAAAAATACTCTAAATATTTTTCTTTCGAACAAAATTTCCAAAGCTCAGGAATATCTTCCGAATTCAAATTGACTTCGAAAGCTTTTATAAAACTTCTGAAGACAAATTACATTCGAAAGATTTTAGACTTTCAATAAAATACCTTTTTGAGCGCTTTTTCAGAGGTGGACCGACATCTGAATTTTAAAGTTTATCCTTTTGCATTAACTTTATCTCAAATCCATTTCATATTATACATCTTTAATGGTTCCCCCTCTTTTACTTTCCTCTTCATGTACAAGTCTTTCTAACCTAAATTCACCTACAAACTGCCTTTGTTTTTAACTTTCTTCATCACAGCTACTCACAAATAGCCAACCCTTATCCATGAAACCAAGCAGATTTGTCCATACATTTACACAGGCAACACAATCAGGTTGCTCTGTTAACATCTAAGGAAGATCCTGGTTTCTCATATGTTTGTTGATTCTTGACTCTATCAAACTACTTCACCTCCCTCACCATAGATCCTCCACTATATGAAGATCAAGTTTTGAAGTTTTGGAGGACCAAACAAGAGATCATTATGGATGGGGAGAAGAAACTATCTGCCACAGTACTGAGCAGGACAATTTTCATCACTCCAGCCACCATTAACACCCATCTCAGGTTGAATGATGAAAGATATCCTTCATAAAATCTGTTATGAACCAGTCCTTTAGGCAGATGGGCTATGAGGGTGATTACTCAGTAAGAACCTTTAGGAAAGGGGAGGTCTCCTCCCAGTGGAAGTACCTCCTCCATATTATCATCCATTGTCTATCAAACAAGCATGGAGGCTGGGCTCAAATTCAAGAGGACCTTTCCTATATAGTCCATGGCATGGTTCAAGGTTTCAAGTTCATGTACTCTCAATTTGTATATACAATTTTTCTTGCAAACTTAGACTTCTTAGAATATTACACATTCCCTAGATATGTTCAACATATTCTTAACTATGAACTAGGCTGACAATTAAGGGAAACACGTAATGTTCATAAAATGGGACAGATAAAGCCCGACATCTTCAAGACAATGAGAAAGCCTACTGTGTGCTTCTAAAGGGTAGAAGCATCCCTAGTTCTAATAATGTTAGAGCTCCTTGCTCAAGTTGACAAACTAGCAGTACTGGCTAGTGTTGAACCCACACCTTCTATATCTGAACCACCCACACAACCACAAATTACCCTCACTTACTCAATAATATACAAACTAACCCCTACACAAGCTACTCAGGTTGTGCAAGCCCCTATATACACACCCATGCAGGAGGAAGTGGACACTAGAGCTCCCATTTCCCTTAAGGAGCAAACCACTCCCGTCACTTCATTGATCGGTGTTGAGGTTTCTCATACTCAGCCTGATGAGCTCACAACCCAACAGCCTTAAACCTTTAATCAGAGTTTTAAAACTCTAGTGAACAACCTTCAGGGGAAAGCTACCATCCCCAGCCTCTTGATCTTAACTAACCAATTCCAAACCTTGAGTTTTATGATAATAAAGACATAGGATTCGGTGAGTACCATGAGTCTTCATTCTCCATCCCTGCTTAAGGAGAGATAAGTGCTCCTGACTCACCTATGTCTAGCCCACATCATACACCCACAACTGAGGTAGATCTCCCTAAACCTGTTTAGGAGGTCCATATAGAAGAGGCTCTCACTTCTGCATATGATTACATCTTAAGACCTCAACCATGGCAACCCAGCCCATTGAGACTTCAACTGAAGCTGTAATGGTGCAGGGGAAATTCAGCAGCCAAGATCTTAGTGTTGGTGATGAGGAAGAAGACTTTGGTCCTATTCTCTCATCCTCCCTTGATTCTTCTGATGAAGGTGAGGGGAGTCTGAAACTAAAGGTGCGCAAACTGACTAAACTTACACCTATTTAGTCTTAAAGGTTAGTCACCTGGAATCTCAGGTGACTACCTTACAAAAGAGGTCAATGACCAATAACTTGAGATCACTGATCTCAAGGGCAATTAGCTGAGAGACCACTTAGGAGGACTCAACTAGGGCCACAAGAACCTGTGGATGTTGTGGACCTAACCTCTAGGTCACCTATGCAAGAGGTTGATGCTACCAAAAAGGTGGAGAAAGTCCTACCTGTAATCACATAACCTGAGAGTTCTTCTTAGAGTATGGACATAGAGGATTCACCACCCTCACTTGCACTTATCCATACTCATCAACCTCCTCACGTCCATATTAATATGGACTCACTCATACAAAGTCTGTTAAGGAGGGTATTCTAAGGGTTATGCCTACCTCACCCCATGATGCTAAAAATTAAATACTTTGGAGGTATAATGCTGACAGAAGGGCCTTGATGCTTCTTAGACTTTAGGGGCAGCAAGAAATATTCAATTTTCAGACCTTGGAGTACTATGAGAGTCTTCCTCTAGTTCATATGTCACTTTCCAACCCAAGTCACAAGCTGACAGACTAGCTCAGAGGATCTAAGATAGGATTGTTGAAGAATTCAGATTAAGAAGAAGACAAAGGCAAATAAGCAATGTCATTGGTTAACTGGATGTTGAGGTGGACCCTAAGATTAGCTTCGAAGAGGAAACCTTGACTGAAGGCCAAGTGATAAAACCTATGAACCTTGAGACACGAACTGCTTCAACATTCTCTACCCTTAGTGAGGCACCAGCTGATGAAGGTGCTTCATAACCTCTCTCTAGGCCAGAGCTTAAGTGCTGAACTAAGCAATGAAAGCCAAAGTTCTCTCCACCCTGAGTCACCAAAGCCTGTGAGTGAAAATGGGAAATGGAAGTTGACTCCTTAGGATATTGAGGATGAGCAAAGAGAAAGGAAGAGAAAGCTAAGGGGAGAGAGTTCAAGCGGGTCCCCAGGCTTCATGGAAGCTTCAATCAGGGCTGGGAGACCTATCTTGTCTTAGACCTTTCTGCTAATCCAGACAGATGGTATGTTATTAGAGATTAAGGAGGTCAAGACATCTATTTCTGGCAAGACATACTTGACCTTCCTCTGCACGATCTTTATGACATAAGGAGATACTATGAGAGTCTGAGGGATCCTAACAAAATGATGAAGAAAGGACTGGTCTTGATCCTGATGAGCACTATCTAGATGAATAATCTCTTTTGTTTTAGTAGCATCAGCCTAGGGGAAGTTTGTAAGGTCTACAATTAAAGGCTAATGTAACCAAAGCAACCAAAGAGCTCTCAGCATGCATGCATGAAGTACAGAGAAAAGTTACTTCGGAAGTTTTATATAACTCAAGAAAAATATGCTAAGTGTACAATCTTCTGAAGCCAAATGACTAAATCTTCTGATGCCAAAGATGAAGCCTTCTAAAGCTTCAAAGATAAAGTCTTTTGAAGATAGAGAAGACATGCTTTATCTGATCACCTTGTGACAAAATCTGAACAACTTTTTGTTGCCACCTCTAAAGACTCATCAACTTAGAAAAGTTGGTAAAAAGGTCCATACTTTTGTCAACTATAGAAAGGTCATTGGTCTATAACTTTCTACTTTTGTAGCTTTTATCTTTTTTGTAATATATTATGATGTGAGCTATGGCAAGCCATAGTAACAAGTCAAAAGACAATCTGCCTTTTGACTATACATTGATCTTGTTGTCTAGATTAGTGTTTCCAACTGGCTTTCAAAGTATAGCCGGCTGTAAGATGTAGTATAAAGTGTCTCAAGTACTTGTCTTTATGTTTATGTTTTATAACACTTGTAATAGAACTTGATAGCAATATACAACATTCTTGAAAACCAAATACTATCTTGTTCTTATTTTGTCTCATATTTACTTGTGTTCTTAGTATCATCAACAAAAACTTGGTTCCCTATTTGATCTGTTAAGTGTTCTAAGTCTCTCCTCACTTTGAAACTGTTGCATTGACCCCCTTCAACGGTCCTGCATGAGTTTTTCTAATTTTTCACCAGCAAGAAATTCGTCCATAAGATCTTACACATAATAGTAGTAAACATGTTCATGGTATTGGAACAAATTTCTTGAATATTATTTTAAATATGCAATCCTCATTATATAGGGAAAGAAATACAAATGGTTGCAGCCTCTAAACTATGAAAATATAATGACAATATAGTATTATACAATTCAAACAATATAATCCTAAATAATATACCTCTCTAATATTCCTTTGCAGTTTGAGATAGAGTAAAATGAATGCGTAAACTAGACCAAAATTCTTGATAAAGTTATTTTGGTAATGCTAGCTGAAATTCTTGATAAAGTTGTCTTGGTAATTCTTGATAAAGTTGTCTTGGTAATTCTTTCGTGAAGATGTCCATGTATTAGAGAGAGGATGGAACGTGAAGCACCTAAACACATCCTGGCTTAACATGTTCTTGAACAAAATATATATCGAACTCAATATGTTTTGTCCTTCGATGTTGGACCGGGTGATTCGATAACTAAAAAACATATACATAATAGTAGCTTTTAAAGGGTGACATGCAATTCTTACAATAGATTTCGTTACTAAGTAGTCTCGGCCACAACATTTGTGACTCCCCGATATTCCACCTTGGCATTTGAATAAGAGATGGTTGGTTAGTGTTTGGAGGACCAAATGATTAGGGTAGAGAGAAGATGGAGAATATGCAAAGAGAAAGGGGTTAGGGCCCGCGGGTAAGGGTAGGGTGTATGTTTAATTTTTGCTATGCTATTAGAAACACCATATATTTTTACATTAACTAATGGATCAATAACTAACTGTGTTAACAAATTGGATGAAGATGGTTACAAAATGTAACTAGTGGTCATATCAGACCTAAAATATAATTTTGAATAAATTACATGGATTGTCCCTGATTTTTACTCAAATTTCACATTTCTTTTTTGGAAATGAAAAATTATAGGTTTAGTCTTAATGTTTAAAAAATATAATGTATTTAGTCCTTCCCTTAAACGACCGTTAATAAATTTTTTTAGTGGGTGTAAAAGTACCATTTTACCCTCAATTGTTAGAAAAAAAAACTTAAAAACAAATAATACCCCCACCCCACTCCATATTCTACATCTGAACAAAAATCCACCATCAACAACCATTTATGGCAGCCCCCACCTCGACCCTCACTTCTGACAGCCACTTCCGGTGGCCTCTACCACCACCATGTCCACGCCAGCCTTAGTACACACCCCGCCATGTCATTGGAACAGTTCCTCAAAACTAGTGACCGCCTGAAACAATGGCGGTTCACCTCCACCTGAAGCCATCATCACCACTAGAAATCCACCACCAATCCTCGTCATCTCCTCCGGCGATACCACCACCACCACTACTTGTAACCCAACACCACTTTAGTTGGCACCGGTGGTTCTCCGAACAACACCTAAACTTTGACGCGATTACTTGTGCTGGTGGTAGGTCGTTATAATCGACTAATTCCAATGTGGGTTAATCGGTTCACAAGGATTCGGAATTGAGAAAAGGTGATCGGAAGGAGGAGGTTGGTCGGAGGCTAGGGTCGCTGGTGAGGTCAATCGGCGAGAAAGGGAGAGGTCAATGTCCGGTGGCAGCTGCAAGGTTTAACGGTGGTGGCGACAATTTTTGAAGGTGGTGGCGGCGAAGGAAAGAAATTGAAGGGGGGGTATGAGTGAGGTGGGTGGTGGTGATGATTGTTGTTGTTGTTGTTGTTGTTAGAGTTTAGGGGTAAAATCATCATTTTCAAAAGTTTAATGTAAAAAAACTAACGAACGTTAAGACCAGGGACGAAAAGTGTTACATTTTTTTAAAACTTATGACTAAATCTGTAACTCTTCAATCTCGGGGATGAAATGTGAAATTTGAGTAAACTTATGGACGATCCGTGTAATTTACTCTATAATTTTGAAATTTTTGAACTAAAATAATTATTTTGATCAAACTTCAAGAACTAGAGCATTCACAGCATGTTTCTTATTTATATGCGAGTGTGTGCTCTATATTATTGGGAATGATTGTGAGTGAAGGGAAGATGAAATTTATTGGGGTTGTGCTAAGTTTCCTAATATTTGAGTAAACACGGTACAACGCTTATAAAATTTTAAATATTAAGAAGAAAGAAAACGTAATGATAAAGATGTAAAAAAATATTATTTAATTGAAAGACACCACGAAAAATTAGTATGTTTAGTGTAAATATAAAGATGATGAAGAAGAAGGTAGTGTGAATGCTCTAAAATAATAATTTACTCTACCTTCTAAAATTAAACTAGCTATAAAGTACAAGGGCTTAAAGTGAAAACCTGATAAAACTGGAGTGTGGAGTATATATGCATATACGCATCAACACAACAATTTATCCAACTGTTTTGCGGAAACCCTAGTTTGTGTTCACCCGCCGCAGCTTCAAGGATCCGAGTGAAGATGAAGGTGTGAATCTTTTACACAAAAATAAGTATAAACTTTGTTTAAATTTCTGAAATCGTTTAAGTTTCTGATATATGATCTTCGTTGTTGTAGTTAAATATCGCTAATCCCACCACTGGGTGCCAGAAGAAGCTCGAGATTGACGACGATCAGAAACTGTAAGTTCAATTGTTGTCCTAACCAAATGGGAAGATGGTGGTTGTTGGATGCAGCAGTGTGTTAGTTATATGATGTGATTAAGATGTTTGAAGCCAATTGGTTTGATTATTTTAGTTTTGGTTTTACTATTGGTTTGTAAAAAGCAAAGCTGTTACGTTTTCAATTGGAATTTATGTGGATCTCTGGTGCAGAAGGTTAGAATTTTACAGTAATTGTGAACTTAAGAGTTAAGTGGTTAGATTTGAAGAATCAGTTGGATTAATTTGTTTTCGATTGTAATGTTGCTTGTTGTGTTTAATTGTAATTCTATTTGTTTAATGATTTCTAGGGCAATTAGTGACAATGCCATGCAAAAATGCATATATTTTGTGAAATCTGTCTTAGAATATAGTTAATGCCATAGTAAAGTATCAATAGGATGTGGATTGCATGGGATTTGAGATAGTTAATCCAATATATTTTGTGAAATCTGTGGTAGAATATAGTTAATGAAATCCGACTTATAATATAGTTAATCCAAAATGGAGGTTGACATTTACACACTCTGATACTCTCTATGAATTTGGAACATTTTCTAAATATTGTCCAAAAAGAAAACATTGTAGTTTTCATAATATTAAGGCACTTTTGTGGTTGTGGGTTCAAGTCTCATTGTGGAAAAAATGGTATAGATTTTGGAGTATGTTTAGTGGGTGTATGAGTTCTCTGTTTAACCAAATCCAACCACTTTTGGTAGTTTCTGGAGGATTGTGGATTTACTGCTTGTATACAACCATATGCGTAACTTCATTAGACAAGATTACTAGGATTTGCTAGAATTGTACAAGATTTTACCTTAATTTTGGCAATATGTTAATTTCTATTTTTTTGGAGCATTCTTTGACAAGAGGATCTCACAAGAAGTTAGTGGAGATGCCTTGGGAGAGGTAGTACATTACTTCTCTTTATCCATCATATATGATTGAAATCCTCATATGCTTCATATCTGTATAATAATAGTTTATATAAATAAATAAATCACAAGAATTCAAGGGGTATGTCTTCAAAATCATGGGAGGCTGTGACAAACAAGGGTTCCCAATGAAACAAGGAGTTTTGACTCCAGGGCGTGTACGTCTTCTTCTCGTAAGAGGCAAGTAAACTTTCTTATACTTTGACTGTTTTCAACTTTCAAGTCAATTTAAAATATGAATTGCCTATTTATATTATCTTTTATCATGGTATGAACAGGAACACCATGTTTTCGTGGTTTTGGAAGGAGGAATGGAGAGAGAAGGAGAAAGTCTGTTCGTGGGTGCATTATGAGCCAAGACCTGTCGGTTCTGAATCCGGTTATTGTGAAAAAGGGTGAAAATGATCTTCCAAGTTTGACTGATATGGAGAAACCAAGAATGAGAGGTCCAAAAAGGGCGTCGAAATCCACAAACTCTTTAATCTTTCTAAAGAGGACGATGTTAGAAAGTATGTCAATACATACCGCAGAACCATCACCAACAAAGTTGGTAAGAATTTTGTTTTGGTTTGTAAAACATATAAAAAGAAAACTATTAAGTCTGATTGATGATAACAAGAATAATAATTACAGGGAAAGAGGTGAGTAAGGCTCCAAAAATACAGAGATTAATTACACCATTAACTTTGCAAAGGAAAAGGGCAAGAATTACAGAAAAGAAGAAGAGAATTGCAAAAGCTAAATCAGAGGCCGCTGAATATCAGAAGCTTCTAGCATCAAGATTGAAGGAGCAGAGAGAGGCGAAGTGAGAGCTTGGAAAGAAGAGATCCCGGCTTTCTGTTGCATCTAAGCCGTCCGTTGCATCGTAATACTCTTATTAGTAATATTCAAGACATATCTTTATTTGTTATGATGAAGGATTCCTGTTCTTGCATATTTTGTTTTGAATGTTGACGGTTTTGGTATTTTGTAGTTGAAATTTGCGTTTGATGTAGGATTTATCATCTAGTCTGTGGTTTACTTTGTTTTGATCATTGATGCTAGCTTCAGAATCTTGTATCTTACATGTGTTTCTCTTTGAATTAGTTATCTTTGTTGCATCTATTGCTGCAACTTCAGCACTTTTACAAAAACTATGGATGCAACTTGGCATGCCCTTTTTAGATACTTATGTGGAACATTAGGCGTAAACATAAGCCTAACGTCACTATTTCTTAAGTTTTAGAGATGATGGAATTGACTTATAGAGCATGCTTTGGGGTTTGTTAGATGATTTTTTGTGTATCGAGGCTGAGAGATGGTTTCCAGATTATACAAGCTTTGAAAACAGGACTTTGTTATCCAATCCGCTACTATTGGTTCATCTATTTTACCATCCTTTAAACAGATGACATTGTCTAGAGAGTAGAGATGTTTGTAGGTCTTAGCAACGCCAAGCACATTAATCTCTTTTCTACCCCTGAATTGAAACCAGAAACATTGAGGTGTGATGATGCGCTGTTGAGGCCATAAAATATGATATGGTTCAACCAAATTTGAACCATAACCAACTGGTGCGGTCCCAAGAGCTCCAGTAAACGCATCCAAGACTGGTGAAGAGACTTCTACAAGTTAAACGGTTCAACAGCCGGTGGATTTTCAAACCCATGAAGTTAACACTTCTCATTGATGAATACGTGTTTAATATTAAAATATAATTAATAAATAACAAAAAACAAACATTATTTTCATGTATAAATGCACGTTGCGACCTTATAGTTTCACTAATTCCAGCTGCTTTCCACAATTATGTCCATACCACCTATTTTAACAAAGAATAGAACTAATAATTTATGAATTCCTCCATTTCAGAAAGGTGATATTGTTAGAAAACAAATAGCACAAACGCAAACTTTCAAGCCAGTCAACATAAATTTTATAAGAAAAACAAGTAGAGAATTGGTACATCATTCTCATCATTCTAGCATCTATTTATAAGGGAAAGAAAACATCAACTAAAAAATGAAATATTGAAATTGATATACAAAAATCAATCATAGCTTATTTCCAGCAATAATATTTCTAAATCTTTGATTGTCTTGATTTCCTTGATTGTCAAAATCTTGGAATTAACCAATATTCTCCCCCTTAATTCCAGCCTTTAATTCATTGACTCCAACCTCATCTTCAAGAACTTCATACTGTGGTAAAGCTTTAGTCAAACTTTCAGCTTTCTATTCACTGTTGCTAACATACTCGATTTTCACCAACCCATTTTTAACACATTCACGAATAAAGTGATACTTCGTGTCAGTGTGCTTACTACGTCCATGAAAAATGGGATTATTAATTAACTTGATTGCTGACGTGTTGTCCACATAGATAGTGATCGCTTCCATAGTTTGACCCGTAATTTCTTCAAGTAAACCTTTCATCCAGACCCCTTGACATGCAACAGTAGCAGCAACTGCCATGGATTCTGCCTCGCGGGAAGATAAGGCAACAATTTGTTGCTTTTAACTACACCATGCTTCCAGACCTCCCCCGTAATAAAAGATCATCCCCGTGGTGCTCCTTCCATAGGTTGTATCAGTGGCATGGGAGTTGGCACTGTAGTCAACCAGCATTCTTTCTCCATTTCAATCATAACAGACCCCAACATCGACTATCCCTTCACATATCGCAACACTTGTTTAACAGCTTGCAAGTGTGATACCTTTGGGATCTCCATGAACCTTTTAGTAATGCCAACTACATCATTAAGGTGTGGTCGAGTATGAGTGAGGTACTAAAGACAGCCCACAAGTCTTCTATACTTGGTTGCATAAACCTTTTCTTGATCTTTATCTTTACCAAGCTTAAACCCTGGGTCCATGGGAAACTTTGTGGGGTTGCACTCCCATATGTTTGCATCTTTTGGGATTCTTTTTGCATACTTTGGTCTACCTCAATGCCTAGATAATATGTTAACAACCCCAAATCACTCGTTTCAAAGTGATTCTTCATTTGAGTTTTAAACTTTCTGATTTCTTCTTCACTTGGACATGCAACAATCAAATCATCAACATTAATTCCTACCACCAATGGCCCTGCTTTTACAACACGTTTCTGCACTGTGTGCTCCCTTGGGCATCGATCAAAGCCAATATGCTTTAAAGTTGAATCTATCTTAGAATCCATGCCCTTGGTGCTTGTTTCAAGCCAGATAAGGCTTTATTGAGCTTGTATACAAGGTGTTCCTTCCCTTGTTTCTCAAACCCCTCAGGTTGAGATACATACAAGTCCTCCTTCAAATCATCATTCATGAAGGTTGTCTTGACGTCGAGGTGGTGAACTTGTCATCCACTTGTTGCAGCTAAGGAAAGAATTAACTGAACAGATTTTATCCGAGCAACAGGGACAAGCACCTCTTCATAATCAACACCATGTTTCCGAACATAACCCTTTGTAACTAATATCGCTTTGTAGCGAGTTATCTTTACCTTTGGCGTCTCATTTTGCTTTATAAAGCCACTTCAAACAGATTAGTTTAACCTTATTAGGTGGTTGAACCAGTTTCCAAGTGTTGTTTTCCTAAATAAACTTTAACTATCCTTGCATAGCTAGCTTCCATTCTTTGGTTTCATTAGCTTCTTTGAAATTGGTTGGTTTCTCTTTTAACAGCAGAAAATATGAGTCATCTAACGTGGGTTGAATGGAATATGCTACAATGAATGTGTTTTTCAATACACATTATTCACCTGTCAAAAACCTTTGGGAGGTGTGTTATCATAATGGGAGCTGGAAACAAGCTTTCACCTATGAACCAGGTTGTTCTGGACTAAATGGCCCAGGTGTTGGGTTGTTTAGGCCTAAAGTTGACTGTTTCAAGTAATTGAAATCATCCAGAGGGCTGCTGGTATCATTTCCTGCGCTGCCAAAAGAGGACGAGTCACCTGTTGCAGAAATTCCCTCGCTTTGATTGGGCGAGGTTTGGGCTAAATTAAACACAGTTTGATGTGTTTCGATTTCAACAGTAAATTCGACCCATTTTTCATCTTCTTTAGATTTGGTTAACCAATTCCACGGCTTATCTTCTTCAAATTTCATGTCCTGGCTAGCTACAACCCTTTTGCTTCGTGGGTTATAAAGTGGGTAGGCTTGACTTCTTGACTCACTTCCAAGGTACACCATAGGTTCACTTCGGTCATCTAATTTTATAATATTGACTGATGGAACCTTAACATGAGTTGTGCACCCGAACACACTTAGTTTAATTTTGGCTTTCGATTATTAAAGGCTTCATTAGGAGTCTTTCCTTCAATAGCTTTGGTTGGTGTTCGGTTTAGAATGTACACAACATGTCGTACACCCTCACCCTACATCCATCTTGGCATCTTCATGTTTTTCATCATTAACCTTGTGGTTCCAAGAACCGCTTGATTTCTTCTTTCCACCTCATCGTTCTATTGTGGTGTAAACAGGGCTGGTAGGAACCGTTTGATCCCATGTTCGCTGCATAATTGCTCAAATTTACTAAAATAAACTCCACGATCGGTTCTTAAAGCTTCCACTTTGTGACCGATTTCTATTTAGCAGCTTGTTTGAATTCCTTGAACGCCTAATAAGCTTCATCCTTGGAGTTTATTATGCGAACCCATATAAACCGGCTAAAATAATCAACAATCAGTAAAAAATACATGTTACTCGATGGAGTACTCGATCTAATAGGCCCGCAAAGGTCAGCGTGTATTAATTCCAATGGTTGTGATGCTTTGTACAAGGCTTTGGTTAGGAAAGCCAACCCCGTTTGTTTCCCGACCAAGCATGCATCACACAGCTGTGATTGGTGGTTAGTCAAAGGAATTCCTTCTGCCACCTTTTCCCCAACCATCTTGTTAAGGACATCAAAGTTTAAATGATCGAGACGAGAATGCCAAAGCCATGCTTTCTCGTTTACTTTAGTAAGAAAACAGATTGGTTGGGCGATTTGGAGATTTACCTTGTAAAGTCGATTATTTGATCTTTTTACCTTCATAAGTATGGCTCCCGATCTTTCATATAGATGCAAGATGCCATCTTTTATAATTATTTTGCATCCTCCTTCATCAAATTGATCAAGGCTTAGAATGTTATTATATAAATCTGGAATGTAAGACACTTGTAATAAACTTTTGGTCTCCATTCTTGCATTGCAAAAGGATTGAACCTTTACCTTTGATATCAACTGTTGACCCGTCTCCAAATTTGACCCTCTGCCTGTTTGTTCATCCAACTCGCTACATAACTCTTGATTTCCGGTCATGTGATTACTTGCTCTGTTATCCAAGTACCACGTACCGACTTCACTTTTGTCTCATGCATAAACATTCGGGAAAACCTTTTCTTTATTTAGTAATACCATTTCCTTTGACACCATCAGAAGGGTCTGATCATCATCTTCTTTTGTCAAATATGCTTCATCTTTGATTCTTTTAAGGGCTCAACAATCAGCTGCAAAATGACCATATCTTTCATAATTATTTCACATTTTATCGTGTTTACCTGTATGATTTCCCCCTTGTCAATTTTGCAATTGCTGTCAGAAGAGGGTCTCCCTCCTCTTCCATAGTTGTTGGATATGCCTCGGCCTATCCCGACCATGACCTCAGTAATCCGATGAGCTTGAGCCCTGACCCCTTCCAAGTTGTTTTTGTTTTTCTTGCCATTCACCTTTGGTAAGCAAAAGATGATCAGAACTGGTTTTGCTCTAAACACGGGGTTTAACCCGCTCTTCAAACGCCTCAAGACGCCCGACGGCTTCTTCAAAAGGCATGGTCACAAAATCTGAATATTGTTCAATCGAGGCAACAATCGGTAGCAATCTGTCAGGGGTTGAATTCAGAAGCTTGTTCACTTGAACAACTTCTTCAATTGTTGATCCAAGGGCTCGAAACTTGGATACAGTCGCACCAATCCTACTAGTGAAATCATCCACGCTCTCGTTCTCCTTCATGCTCAACAACTCGAACTCCTGATTCAATGTTTGAATCCGATCCTTTTGTACCGATCGGCTCCAAGGTTCCATATCTTAAGAGCATCCCAGACCTCTTTAGCCTCCTTATGCTTAGCCACTTGCAGTAAAATCTCTTCTAGTAGCGTTTGAAAGATAAAGGCCCTTTCCTTTTTCGGGATCTTCACATCTACCTCGGTGTTATACGGTGGTTCTATGGCATCCCAAATACCCCAGGCATCCATAATCGACTCCATCTTGATTGCCCAAGATGTTTAGTTTGTTGCAGTAAGCATAGGACATTTATACGAAACTGAGCCACTCTCTTTAACCTCAACAGTGCTGTTTTGGTTGTTGTTACCACCATTATCGCCCATGGCAACCAACTACTTTGTTCTGGCTTCGTTTAAGGCTGCTGGTTGTTGATGAAGTGGTCGACTCTTTCGACCTGAGTTGGCAGTTGCTGATTGGACCTTTTGAGCTGGCTATGATACCAAATATTAAAAAATAAATGGCACACACAAAGGCTAACTTTCAAGGTAGTCAGCACGGATTTTATTAAGAAAAACAAGTAGAGAATTAGTACATCATTTCCATTATTCTAGCATCTATTTGTAAAGGAAAGAAAACATCAACTAAAAAAAAGGAAAGATTGAAATTGATAGATAGATATCAATCATAGATTCTTTCTAACAATAATATTCCTAAATCTTTGATTGCCTTGATTTACTTGATTGCCAAAATCTTGGAATTAACCACTAGATATTGGGGACAAAACCAGAAAACTAAAACTTAGCTACAGACTTAGTTAGCTTCATCGTCAGCCACAACGTGTTATCATCCATGAAAGTATTATGTAATAAAATGTGGCTGATTTTTAAGTAATTAAACCTTATTCGTTGCAGTATAAATTGTATGACACACAAGATAGTTGGGTTGTATAAATTGTTTGCCGCTCGTTTACGCTCGCTCGACGTTCGCTCGAAAATTTAATGCTCGAAAAATGCTCGTTCGATTTTCCGCTCGGTTGTAAACGAGCCGATCAGCTCGGTTCGGTTTGGAAACGAGCCAAGTACTAGCAAAGGTCCGCTCGGTTCGGCTCGGCTCGTGAACAGCCCTACTGCATATCATAACAATTGTACTTTCACTTTTTGGTAAGAATCAAGTAAAATATACAAACCACATCGTTACTTGATCTACACACACGTATAAAACTAGCAAGATACTAGCATTTTGGTAAGATCTGAATGGTGGATCTTTTATTTTGCTGTTACAAACAAGTGCCCCTATAATCTAAAAGTAATTATTCAGATCGCCCCACATGGCTTCCTCGACCTCCTCCCATGATTTTGCCGTCCTCAGTTCCTTCGACATACCAAAAATTGCTCCCAGTATATTCTCTTCATGTATGATACAATAGCACCTGTGCATAAATCAATTATAACAAATTTAAATAATATAATTAAAATTTTATGTCTACAAGAAAACAATATTTCAATTTGGAGCAAATATTCCTTTAACAGTCGACATATATATTTCTCCTAAATTATTGCTTCTGTATTAGTGTATTATTATGAACATATCAGATCAGTAATTCAACATAAAGGACTCACATTGCTAGATATGATATCCGCCTAACTTTGCAGCCATCATCTGATGAAGATCTTTTACCAAAAGGAAGTCTATAGCTTTCTAGAAGCTTCTTCAGGAGCTGCACGTCTCCACGAAATATGTCTAGATGGATTGGGATCAAATCCAATATTGGATCTCCTAAAACGTTCAAAAAAACTCAACTTAGCACTCATCTATAACATATAATAAAAGAAGCTTTTTCTAAGACACGTGTTATCATTTTAGCATATCAAAAGACACGTGTTATCGTTCTAGCGTATCAAAAAGTTAATTTTCTCGTCTCTCTCTCATAATAAATAAATACGAAAATTTTAAAAAAAAATCACTTTGACTTTCCATTTTTACGAAAATATGTTAAAACAAATATATTTATATTGTGTTTATTGTCTCTCTCATATTAAATGATAATATTATAAATAAGTAAACTAAACTATTAAACATCTAAAATATAAATATTATTATTTCAATATTTTTAATACATACTAAACTATATGATTTTAGACAAACTTTATCATTAAATATAGAGTAATAATTTCTAATTTCATTATCTGTTATAACTTTTAAATACTTATTATATTTTTATTTCACCAAT
>BJCO01434631.1:0-11935 GCA_018326465.1 Flaveria floridana | reverse complement strand
CAATGTTTTCAAAACCGGACCGGAAAGCGAACCGGACGGCCTAGAGGTTCACTGGTCGGACCGTTCGGACCGGTCGGACCGGATTACGAACCGGATGACGTCATAAATATTTAAAAAAATATAAAAAAATTCCAAATATTTATATTAACGAACCGGTGTTCCTTAATCCAAAACAACATCCAAAATACATACCATTCAAGTAAATATAGTCCAAATTAACGAACCGGTGTTCCTTAATCCATATCCAATAATATTTTCTATTAAAATTAAATGCCAATAATGCTAAAGTAAGGGACTAAAGGGTAAAATAATTCAGAAACCTTGCAAAATAAAAACCTCCCAACCAATGAACTTCATTCTCCCGTAACCCTAAACCTTTGCAGCCCTCCAACCGTAACTACCTCTCATCTCCTCCACTCAACAACCATCCCTCACGGCAGCCCCATCTCCTCCACTCGACAGCCATCAAGTCGACGGCTAACCCCCTCCGTACGACCTTTGGTTCACGACGTCACAGTTAGAGAAACCCGCCCGATCGCAAGCTTGACCTGGAACGACCGAGACATCCCCGACGACTATGAGCGAGATCGTGCAGCCTAGTGCGGTATGCTTCTCTATCGACATTTATTTCAGTGGTTGTGGTTTGATACGGGTTAAAAAAATTCCAAAAACCGGTTCAACCCGGTTCGCCGGTTCCGGTCGGACCGGTCGACCGCACGAACCGTTCGGTTCAACCGAAAACGGTCCAAAACCACCGAACCGAACCGGCTTCATCACCGGTTTCCGGTCGAACCGGTCGGACCGGCCGGTCCGGTCCGGTTTCAAAATCATTGATAAAAATGATAATTATAAAACTAATGGGTATTAAACGTAAATTTTAAATTAAATTTAAGATTAACATTAGAGAGTACAAAAGTTGCACCACATCAATTTTTTTTAAAAATAAAAATATTGTATTTTAAAAACATCTTAATTTTCATAACGTCGGTGTGTTCAGATAAATATTATAAGAAATGAGGCTTGTTTAGATTATGAAAAAAATTAACAAGCATCAAATATCAGAGAAAATCATATTAAATTCTAAATAAAGTTAATTTTAAATAATAACAAAGTATTAAAATAATATATGTATGGCGGGGAGCCAATAAATAGTAATGTACTCTTCATAACATAAAGGTACAAGTTGAGATGCACAAATTTATTTATTTATTTCTCATTATAGTTATTTTTTATCATATTTTATTTTTTTTCTTATAACTTTTAAAACATAAAGTTTTTTAAAATTCCGCTTACACAGTTGAAACATGCTCAATTTATTTACATTTTGATATTTATTTTATGAAACCGTGTCAGATCAAATATAGTTTGTTTAACTTTCTTAGATACAACTTTGTTTTCCTTTTTATAGTTTTTGATATGTAATGTTTTATGAAATTCAGGATATACCGTTACAACTTACTATTTTTTATTTATACTTACAAACGAAGACTGTGGTGACATCATGTTTCAATTTATAACGTATATGGAACCGACCTGGATTAATATTTTTATTTTTTTATTTGAAAACAACTTTGTTTTTTCCTTTTATAATGTTTTATGAAGTTTCGAATAAAACATTACAACATCCTTACAAAGTGTTGGAATATGTTTATTTTTGTCCTACATTTTTAATATAGAGAAGCTATAACAAATAGAAAATAAATAAATACATGCCACATGATTTAAACAAAGTTCAATAAAAAGTCGAAGAATTTAGTATAATATATTTTTACTTTTTGTAAATTTAAAAATATTATTAAAACACCTCACTTGTTTCCTATAGTGTCCAATCAACATAAACAACCAGCTATCATTACCGCACTGGATTAATGATAATAATTCTTTCGATGAAAAACTCACACACTTACAAAACATATCTTAAATCTATATTAATTGTTTTTAATGAGATTTGAACCTTCAATCAATTGGAAAAAAACATAACTCCAAACACCTTACCATCATTAGGTAACATTCCATTTGGTATGAAAACTATATCCGGTTTTATATGTTCATCTCTACACTTAACAAAGTCAATCGAATAGTAACTTTATATTCTTACTTGTGCCTTTGCTATACATGATGTTAAACATGTCATCTCACATGTTTTTTCTACATAAACACACATTACATTCTTTTTTGTTACAATGAGTCCACTATGATGTTAGACTGGTTGTAAGCTCTAGTTAAACTGGTTACAATGCTAAAGTGTTTGGAGTTATGTTTTTTTCGTACCTTTGAAAATCCGGTTGAAAGCTCAAAAATTCACAACAAAGAATATTGTTAGACTAGTTGTTATAAATTATAATGTATTTTTGTAGTTTACCGATTTTGTTTCTTAATAATAAGACCAAGTTATATACATTGTAGTTTTTTATCTGGTTTAGTAGTTTTGTAAAATGTTTGAGTTACACCCCTTGTGACATAATATATAAACACGTGGTCAATATTTACAATTTACAATAGACAGGTGACACTCTTTCATTCGTCCGATATTTCTGGCTCTTTTATTGTGTTTTCTTTTTTGTTTTATTCCAGAGAGAAAACACAATTATGGGTGTAGCCTCGTGGTAACATGCTCTCCTACACCTACAACGTGGGTTTGACTCCCAACCTCCCCTCCCCAACCTATTACTAGCTTTTTACGTTTCTTTTTTTTTTGTTTTAGTCATTACTTTAAATTACGTTAGAATTATCACGAAAAGATGGAGGAACAATCATGCGGTACGTTATAATACCACCGTAATTTAATTACACATGTGTTACTGAATTACGCAAAACATAGTTATTCTTACGTGATAATATCACCACTTATTTTGTTAAATATGTGTGAAAAATGAACTTTGTATTTTACACTTCCACCATGTCCAAACTCTAATCATGTTTAAAAAAAAATTCTTAATGGCTTAGGTATTAGTGACATTTCATGTTAAATCTGTTTAGCTTAAGTGATTACTCTAAATAAATAAAATTGAAAGTTTGATATCTATCATATGAGGTAAAACAAAGATACACACAACTACACTACTAGAAGTGATTTTAACACTTTACCCACCTAGAAATGACGGACAATACACATGTCATTTTTTTTAACTCGATCTTGTCATCGATAATTATTGTGTGCACTCTTACCTTTATGTTGTATCAATTAGGTTTATTTCGGTAAACACGTAAGTGTAAGTGAAATGAAGGCTACAATCATATTCTTTCAATTATGCATGTCCTTTTAACTTAATATGATCCCACCTCCTTTATCTTGTCAACATTCAACTTTATAGATATTTTCTAGCTTGACACATTATTGTCTAGTTTCTTCATTTATGTTTTCATCTATGAAAAAGGTATATTTCACTAAAAGATAATGAAAAGAACCCTTTCGGATAACCTTTATCATTACAAACGTATAAACAAGGGAATGAATTAAAAAAATAAAAAAATAAAGTAGAAGAAAACAAATTGTAATCTTTGTTGCTAGCTAGGGTTCTTTTTCAATAAACAGTTTCCATTCAAGCCAACATCAACTTGGACTAAAGATAATAACAATACAAGCTGAGTGAGTTCAAATAAATATGTTCAGTTCGAGCCATAAGCTTTGATCGTATTCAACTCAAGCCAGCTCTTAACTCGGTAAATTAATTGCTTTGTTTTTTTATTTAATTCTTGTGATATTGTACGTGTTTGTTTATGAAAAATACAGAATGAGATTGCAATTTTATATGACAGGTAATGGGCTAACTTATTAGATTGTATTCTTCAAACGAGCTACTTTCAACTCTTACTCAGCCTAGAAAATTATACGAGCCAATAAACTCGAACTAAACCTAATCAAGTTTCCTACTGAGCTAGAAATAAACTAGTTGCGAGCCACGGTTTATTTGTCAAACCGTACTATCAAGTATGTAACCACTCTTGTATAGACAAAGTGAAACACTTAAACTTTTAAGTTTATAAATTACTAACAACTTTATCATCAACTTGTATACATTAATTATATAAATAACTTATTGGCTATTCTATTAAATTCAACATCAAGCATAATACTTGTTGAACTTTTCAACGTAGGTCCAAGATTAAATACAAATTAATATATATCTTTGGTGAATGATGATGAATGCCATTTCAACGTCCTTTTGGGAGTCAACTCGCACCCAAACGCATATGTGGGTCGAAGTTAAATGGCCCCTCTCACATAAACGACTCGTCTCTAACCTCCATCTGGCTTCACACCACCACTAATAGGTCCCATCATAATTTTAACTTTATCCGGAGCCAATAAGCAAACAAACAAACAAACAAACAAACCCAGTATATCCCACTCAAGAGCAGGGTCTGGGGAGGGTAGGTGTAGGCGAGTCTTTCCTCTATCCGGAGCCAATAAGCAATAAGATATATATGCACACACAAAGCATATATATAAACGAGTCGCGTTCGTTTAACTTGAAAAAGTCTGAGATCGACTTGTTTCAAGTTTTATGTTTAGTTACTCGAGCTCAGCACATAAGTATTTTATAGATCGTGTTGTACTACGGCTCGACTCGTTCATTAATTCATGATATTATTTTATTCAGGGGCGAAGCATTAAAGGGGTCGGGAGGGGCCTCCGCCCCTCTCTTTTTGTCGTTAATAGTGTTAATTTTTGTTCCGGTAGTGTAAAATTTTGATCTGGTAGTTTAAATTTTTTATATATAACGAGTTCGCCCCCCTAAAAAAATAATTTTGCCGCCGCCCCTCTATGGAAATACCCAAGCTCCGCCACTGATTTTATTCATAAAAAGACATAACTATTTTTTATACATATATATTATATGTATATAGAATCATATATTATCTAGTTATTGCAAGTTTATATATATATATATATATAACTTTTTATATTAACTAAAATTTATATACTCATATAATATAATATACTCATTTGGGGAGAGAAGTTGGATCCAATGACACAACCAATAAAGTTAGAGTAGTGTGGCTCTCCTTAAGATTAAGGATTCGAGACCCGTCTAAGACGACTTGATATAATTTAGTTGTGGTATAGTTACTCGTAGAGTAACATTCACCTTTCAAAAAATATATATAATGTACTCATTTAGGTTCACGAGCATAGTTAAGCTTTATATTAAGAGACTTGGTCTCAAGATTTTATTAACTAAATAACTAGAGCTTTAATTTAGGCTTGAGCTGATTTTCGCTTGCTTTGTTAGAACTTTTAGCAGATAAAACTTGAGAAACTCATGAGCAACTTAAATTCGTCTCCACCCAAAAGAATATCCGAGTAGTAAATGATGTGTTCAGTAACTAACTAAACGGTTAACTAGTTCAAATTATACAAGATACAAGTTATAATGTATATAAAGTTGGAAGAAGGGCCCGCATAGAGACTAGAGTGATGGTGGGTTGAAAGCATGAAACAATTGGGTCAGATGAACTTTCCATGTGCCATCTCAAAAACTATATGGGCCATCTTACCTTATCTTCCTGGACACACCTAAAGTAACCAAGCACTTGTCTTTTTCAGAATAACTATCACCTTGAATAGTTACACAAAGATAAGAGTTTATGTAGGACCAAAAAAAACTTAAAAATTTTGAAACATTAGGATTATGTATTTGGGCATAGCATCGAGTACCATATCAGTTCTAGAATGTAACGGATATGAGATTAGGTGACACTTGTTTACAGTGTTGCTTCTGATATGGTTGTTAATAGAAGCTAAAGACAATTTTAGGGTTTAGATATATTTGAAAATACAAACACACATCATTTCCTACATGAGATCTACAAATCAAAAACCCTAACAGACAAGAAACTTTTTTTCTTTTTGTGATAGTTTTGACACCCTTCTCTATCTCATTTGCGATTTCCTCTCCTTGGTACAACAACTAGCCGTGAAATATGCATCTAATTCTCGTTCTCGGTTATAATCAAACGATGATCACAATTAATGAAAGCATGTTTCATATTGTTTGATTTTTTCTTTCATTTGTTGAGATTTCTGGTTTGATTCGCGATTTTCTTTTATTATTGCTATAGAGGAGGTAGTGGCACTCCTAGCACGAACTAGTTTATTTATGTATTCTTTAATCAAAAATCAAGTTTAACATAATTTTTACTAATTAGGTTTCTTTTCTTTACCTTAATTCTCCTTTAAACCAGCCACTTCTGCTATGAATTCTTCAAAATATCACCAATACAACACCTGTCACCTTATTGATATACTTCCTCTGCAATTTCCTATATTTCCTCACTCAAATCCGTAACTGATTTTAATCCAACTATGATTATCCTTTTTTTTCCATAAGGGTTTCAGTTGACTTGAATAAATTAGACGGGGAAGTAACAATTAAGGAGTAGATTAGGGTTTCTAGGTCGGGGAAGAAGCGATTGAGGGGTGGATTGTGAACAAATGAATGTCAAGAGAATTTTACGATATCATGAAAAAGTGATCGTCAGCAGAGAATCATGAGAGGTAGGGGGTTGTTTTTTTAATAGTTAATATAAATAGTTCTTGAATAAAGAGAATAACAATGTTTTTAAAACCGGATCGGACGTCGAACCGGACGTCTTACTGGTTTGGAGGTCGGACCGGTTGGATCGGATTTAACTATATTTTAATTATATTTATATATGTAATTAAATATAAGTAATTTATATATGATTTATACATATATTTTATAGTTATATATAAAACTTAACTATATTTGTATATCCGACGTACTAATTTATGGTTTAACACCCCGGTTTTACCCACTAAAATCAAAAAAAAAAAAATTGAAAACCGGTCCGAACCGGCCCGGTTCGCCGGTAACCGCCGGTTCGGGTACGACCGGCCGGTTCAACGTACCAAAAACGAACCACCCTAGACCGGACCGGACCAGGCACCGATTCCCGGTCGAACCGGTCGGACCGGCCGATCCGATCCGGTCTCAACAACAATGATAATTACATAAATAAACCTTATGTAAATAGTCAATTTGCACAAATTTTTATAGATATTTAATAAAAGTTAGCGCTAGACTACAAATATATCACCAAAGTTAACGGCACTTATTTTTAACTTAGACCCCAAAGGTTAATCATAAGAGGATTCACGGTATCTTTGCTATAATTTTGTGAGTATAACTTATATTTTATATAGAATGGTTGTAAGGATTATGGATAGATGATAAAGAAATTGTTAGCTATATTTGGGGTGACATTTTCACCCTTATAATTTTTTTTAAAGCAGTTGTAAGTGTGAAAAAGAGAAAAATAATGATAAAAATATAAAAATATTATATAATTGAAAATAAGAAAAAAATTTAATGATTTTTGATGTAATTGTAAAAGTAAGGATGTGAAACCTCATGTGAAAAAACATAAGAAATACTTGAATTGAAAAGCATACTTACCATTACATAAAATAGTCCTTTTTAAGTGTATGAATATATATGACTATAAAATAAAATGTTAATTTACCTAACAGTAATCAAGTTTTCTAATTTTTTTTGAAAGTAACTTAATTTTTTAATGCACGCAAAAACCACTTAATTGTATTAATTATAATGTGTTTTAATTTTGTAAAACTTTTATCTCACGTAGGTTATCGTAAGATAATTTTATGTAGGAGCATCTATCTTTTATTATTTGAGATTTTAATGATTTTTTCATTAATTTAAAATTTAAATGGATTTTGAATTTATTTTTAGAAGTTAAAAATTTATTTAAATACAATGTATTCAAGGTGTGTGATTATTGAATTCTATTTTTATTAAGAGACCTTTTAGTTTTTTGGTAAGCTTTTAAATATCACTAACCAACTTGAAATTCACATGTAAAAAATAAAAATAAATATAAAAACCCATGTGGTTTCTAAATTCCATATTTCATCAAACTCACCTATTAGAGTTTATCATTTGATGACGGGTCACTTTTTTAGATTCTAAAATTTTAAAGCTTTAGTAACGTGAATGATTTGTTAATGAAAGTAAAACTGATATCAAATTAAGGTTGATCAATCAGAATTTATTAAGGTCTAAACTTGAATAATAATGCACGACGAGATACACCCAACTAATTTGATAATAATAATAGGGACAAAAGAAAGAATTTGCAGAAACCTATAACGAGGTCCGATCAGTTGCAAAACTGTTATTTTCTTTAATCGCAGTCGAGGATAGATGTTCTTGTTTACAACTTTATGATTTATTTTGATTCAAGTTTAATAATGCTCTAATGTGTTTAGTATTAACTTTATTATAATGATTTCTTTTGTTATGTTATCACAACTTTTAACTTTTTACTTTGTGCATAAAATTATAAGATATTGTTTTTCACATTATGTTGTAAATAGTTACAAATTGATCAAAAACATTATTGACTTGTTCTCAACAAGACTCTATCGTTCCACCATGACTTAATATATAGTCACTGTCGGGAGCCCCACCTGCCCCCCAATGAAGCTTCGCCATTGTATATAGTAAGACCTAAGTTGTTAAACACCTCATTGACTTGTTCTTCAACACGACTCTATCGTTCCACCATAACTTAATATATAGTCAGTGGCGGGAGCCCCCTGGCCCCAATAAAGCTTCGCCATTGTATATAGTAAGACCTAAGTTGTTAAACACCTCAAAAACTAGTTCACACTTATTGTCAATTTTGTCACCGTTTACTTTTTAATAAATAATTCCAAGTCACTATTTTAAAGATTAAAAACAACCAACCCATAAAATGGTAAAAAAATTCACAACAGTGAAGCATATCATAAAAGTTAGCTGAGTGATGTTTCTTCACATAAAAAAATTGAATTACTTTAATATAACACATAAGAAATTCGATTACTATTAAATAATTCTTTCCTCAAAATTAAATTAAAGCAACTTATTGTATTATTTTTTTAATGTAAATCTCATGAGATCAGTTATTTTTAAAGATATTTTAACATATTTTCCCTTCTTAAAACCTTATATTACATATTTTTCTAAGGTATAAAATCAATTACATGTTTCCCCTTTCTAATACATATATATTACATATTTATCTATTTTATTAAAATTAATCTATCAAATAATTATTTTATCTTGTTTTTAATAAGTGATTTTTACGTATAAATATTTTGTTATTTTAACTATTTAAAACTTTGACAATTGTGTTTTATATATGGATATTTATAACATCGATTATTGGTGATTATTGTTTGGAAGTGAAGTTTTAAACTTTTGTATTTGCATGGAGTTGTAATTTTATTATTTTTATTTATTTAGAAGACTCGGACTTGAGAAAACACGTGATTAATGTTCTTAGAAAGAAATATGTATAAAATAACCTTGTAAAAATATAGATACAATAATCATTCGGGGCATTATGTAGACGTGGTTCGGTTATTCCCGGAGATTACCTCTTGCGAGAATAGATATCTTTATTTCGATTGTTTTTACAATTCGATGCTTTTGTGTCTCTCATTGTGGTCAGCACTGGGTGTTTTGATGTTTTTCCGTAATTTTCGCATTCAGTTCTAGCTATTTCTGCACCTTTTGATCGACCTGAACAACATATACGGATCCCCTCCAGGGTTCTACCGGGAAACCATGGATTTTTTAGTTTTCGTCATTGGGTGGACTGATAAAAAAATATTTAACTAATTTTAATAAAATGAGTAAATATTTAATATATATATGTTTTATAAAAGTAAAATATGTAATTAATATTTTAGCTTCGGTAAATATATAATTAATTAGTTTAAGAAGGAAAAATATGTAAATGCTTTAAAAAAAAACAACATACTAATTAATTTAAAACGTGATTTTATGTAATTACATGGAGTTCAAACAATCTTTAACCCAACTGTTTAAAGTGATCTAACAATTACATGTAAATGTGAGGAGTTAATAGGTTCAAGTCTCACTCTGTGTGCAATACTCATAGTTAAATCAATGAGTTTTCTTAACAATGCGTTTTTTCTTTATGGGGTTGGTGGGGCGATCCGAAAAAATCAAACATTTTCCATTAAAAAAACAACACTTTGTTTTTTCCTTGCCACCTTCCTATTTTTTTTTTTTTTTTTTATGAAGTGATTTATAGTTGGAAAGAATCTTGGGGATCCACACAACCGTTGCATGGATCATATACGTGTCGATCGTTGATTAGTGAATATAGTCGGCGGATTGGTCGTTAGTGGCGTCAAATCTCGTACCGACACAATTCCGTTGGTGGTCGTTAACATGTCTTTTGGACCCACCGCACCTCTAATTATAAGTCGCCGTCAATCGGCTACAAACTTAACGGCGTTTCACTCATCAAAGCAATTTGGTTACACAACTACATTTTCTAGTGTTAGAAGACATCCAGTGATATGATATAAACAAACCACTTTTTATCGGTTTGATATTGATTAGTTAAAAGCTTGAATCGAGTCGCCGTTAAACAAACTCGAGCTTAAACTGCAGTATAATTTGAAGCTTATTTAATGAACAAAACAAAGTACGAGCTTTATATACCGAGCTTCTTTATAATCGGAGCATACCAGATTATTTATATATTGTGTTGATACGGAAAGTTAAAAGTATAAATATATCTATCACTCCAAAACAAAAGGCTTTTATGGATGGAAAGACTCTTCGGGAATCTATTGTTAAGGTGGGTCTCGTCCAGTGGCGGACCCAGAAATTTTTTTCTCCGGTGTCGAAGTTGAAAAATATACGGGGTCAATTAAAAAACGTCAATACACGTTACATATAAAAAAAATTTCTGCGGGGTCAGTTGACCCCTCCCCACTTATGATAAGTCCGCCAATGGTCTCGTCGTTAACATATTGATGTTACTCCTTTAGAAAACAAGGTATGGATAATATAAAAACTGACAACATTTACCGAGGGATGACCAACAGAACATGTATTGATGGATCACGTACAGTAAGTAGCAATAGAATACTGATAGAATATATATAGTCCGTCGGTAAATATATTTTCATTTTATTTAAAAGGATTAATAAAAAAATATTGTTGATTTTCTGTAATACACGTTTAACATAAAAAGCACCACAATCCAAAAATACTTTTCATTAAATTAAATATAATGTGAAACATATGTTTATAGAAAAAATATATATAAATTACATAAAAGGAAAAGTACGAGCTAACTAAGGGTTGTCAAGCGGTGGAGAACGTTAGTGGTTTGGCATAGCAGTTTTCATAAAATATTAAGAATATATATGATACTAGGTTAGATCATCATGCATCACATGGGTGGAATAAATAAAACATATTAAAATCATTAGTTTTATAAATATTTTATTTTATAAATGTTATTAGTCATTAGTAAAATAAAAATATAATGAATATTTAAAAGTTATAACACGTAATAAAATTAGAAATTATTACTATATATTTAAACATAAAATATGTCTGAAATCATATAATTTAGTATGTATTAATAAATATTAAAATAAGAATATTTATATTTTAGATGTTTAATAGTTTAGTTTGTTTATTCAAAATAATTATAATTTAATATTGAGAGATAGAGACAAGAAATATAAATATAGATATATTTGTTTTAACATATTTTAATTAAAATCTCCCTCCCTCTCTCTACTCTTCTACTTTTCACTTTCTGGATAAGGTACTACCTTAGTACCACCGCCACCACTTCCAACGGTCACCCACACCTACACCTCCGGCGACCACCGAAAAACCTCCACCACCGGAAACCCACCACCACCGCCACCACCAATGGTCATCGCCACCACCGGAGCACCCTGCACCAACCTTCAACACCGGAGCACCATCATCGCCGGAGCACCACCTCACCCCACCTTCACCGGAGCACCATCCACAAACCGCGACAACACTCGCCGGAACCATCAACCCGACCAACCGCGACCAACCTTTCCCTCCCACGACCACCTTCCTTCCTCCCTCCT
>BJCO01434584.1:0-15528 GCA_018326465.1 Flaveria floridana | reverse complement strand
CCAGCCGTAACCGAGCACCGCATCTAAGCCCGAACCCAAAATTTTAAATCGTTTCAAGTCGGTCATCATACGCGCAACGCGCGCAGGTGAAAAATCCTAGTTTCGATTAATTATAAAATGTTATAATAGAATAGAATAAAAAAATAAAAAAAAAAACAAACTAGAAATAATTAGAATCAGGTGGCGACGTGTCTTTGAACATCTCTTTGTTGCTATTGGTTGAGCTACGTCACATGCTTACAACGTGGCGCATGGTTCCTAATTAACAGCTGAAATAAAAACACACACATATATATTTTGTTAAATTATTCTCGACATCTAAATATGCAACTTTACGAAATCCCATATAGTCCAACGATAATGTTAAGTTTTTTACCTTTAAGTATACGACTCAGGATCGGAGGATAGATGTTGTAATAATCAGACCATTTATTTGTTTTTTAATCCGAATCATACCCCCAACCCTCTCAGAAAAAAACCAAAAAAGTCCTATAGTTAAAACCTGTACATTTTTGTTTCTGCGCAAGAGTTGAACTCAAAATTTCACAATTTTTATTTGTCTTCTCATCACCTCAACCACTTGGTCTAGGATCTTGGACAACAGTAATGTTAAGTGGTGGTTGCTTTTTAATTATAAAAATAACAACAACAATAATAATAATCTTACTTTATTTTAGAATATAAACAAGTTGAGCCGAGCTTAAACTTGTTTACGTCCAAGTTTGGCTCGTTTCAAGTTTTATGTCTAAAGTTCGAGTTTAGCTCCTAGTTTCTTCAAGCGTAAGCTCCGCCAAGCTTGGCTTCTTTATTATTTATTGATTGTATATAAAGATTTATAACTATAACTTTATCTTTTCTTTTGAACGGCAAACTACCCTACTTCTACTCCTATACTACTCCAAATACATTTACTCAATGGATTGTGTTTAAACCAAAAACTTCCCATCTGAAAAAACAAAGCGTCTACCAAAAAATCTAGGCCACAATCCCGCATTATCTAGCTATAACTTTATATATTACATACATGCATTCACATATTTCCTTTCCCTATAAACACATTAGTTACATATTTAACCAGACTAAAAAAATTAATTACATATTTTTCCTTTCTAAACACATATATTAAGTACTTATACATTTTATTAAAAATAGTTATTGAATAATTATTGTATTCATATTTTAACTAAGTTATTTTTACTCATTCCCCTTTCTAAGAACATTAAACACACACCTCCTCATATTTAAGTCTTATATATAAATAAAATCAATAAAATTACAACATCAAATACAAAGGTTAAAAAGTTAATTTCAAACACAATAATCACCGATAGTTATATCACTGGACACAAAACACAATTGTCAAAATTTTAAACAACTATAATAATAAAACATCAATATGTCAAAAAACCATTAGTAAAAATAAGATAAAATAGTCATTTGATTTGTTAGTTCTAATATAAAGATTTATATGTAACTAGATTTTAAAACCGCGCGTTGCCGCGGGTCTCTTTTGGGTTTGAGATGTGTTTTCTAAAACTGTGATCATCGTGTAGACACCTTAGCGCAAAGAAAACCTTTAAAAATAGTAAAAAGCTCGTATAATAAAAAAAATAAAAATAAACAACTTTTAATGAAAAGAAAATATAGATCTCACTATTATATATCAAATTATAAATAAATAACTTAATCTTAATGTTATATTTAGTAATAAATATAGCTAATTTTTAATATTTTTGGACTCCAATAAACATTTAAACACATTTAAATTTTTTTAGGTCCATCACCATCATTACAACAACCATCCACAATATCTCACTAAATCAAAAATCCATTTTTCATCTCTCCATCTCTTCTTCTCTCCTCACATTATCACAACAATCACTGAAACACCACCACCGTAACCATCGGAGCACCACCACCATCGCAGCCATCGAAGCACCACCACCGCAACCATCGCAGCACCACCACCGCAGCCATCGCAGCACCATCAAGTACCGCAGCCATCGCAACACCACCACTTACCGCAGCCATCGCAGCACCACCACATACCGCAGCCATCGTAACACCACCACCACCGCATCGCAGCACCATCACTACCAAGCACCCATCGCAGCAACACCACCACTGCGACCATCGCAACACCACCGCAACCATCGCAGCACCACCACCACCGCGACCATCGCAGCACCACCACCACCTCAACCAACGCAACTTGTAATTTCAGCATCATCACTTGTACATTGTGCATTTGAAAATTGTATTTCAGCATCATCACTTGTACATTGTGCTTTTTAAGATTGTAAGCTTTTGAAAGTTGTATTATAGCATCACCACTTGTACACTGTGTTTTATGAAAGTTGTGCTTTGAAAGTTGTACATTATGCATCTCTTTTGATACGGTGACACCGTAGCCACCGACCAAAGGTAATAATATATAGTATAATATATATGTATTAACAAGAAGAAATATGTAATTAATTTTATAGTTAGAAAAAATATATAATTTATGGTTTTAAAAACAAGAATTATATAAAAATATCCACCTTAAAGGGTTGGAAAGTAACCTTAATTAAAATAATAATCCGGATCTTACATTTGTAGTAGAAAAATGTAAAAATCTCCGTTACATAATATTTATTCCCGGCAATTAATTTGATATATTTAATTGTCCGTGTAATTCAACTGTATCAATGGCGAGTAGATTATTATTATTAATCTTTCTTGTCTACACCGCCATCTCGGCAACTTCCCCCTGATTTCAATTCATTCAAAATCTGTGTGTTACAAACAAATTCAACACAACGACTTCAATTCATCTTCACATTCACCATATAATCACCCCCAATCGCTTCGATCTCATCTCCAGACTCAAATTCCAACAGATAACTAACTAGGGTTTCTGAAGATTTCTCATCGATTCGGTGACTTGTAGTTGAAAGTTGAAATTGATGGTGGAGGTTGAGATCAGAAATGGCGGTGAGAAGAAGCAGAAGAAGAGTAGGATGTGGAGGTGGAGGTTGACTCTTGTCGGAGCTTTTGTTGCGCTTTTAGTTGCGACGTCTGTAACTCCATGGCGGCAGTCTCGGAGGTTTTCGTTCATTCGTTCACCTTGCCGTTGTTCTGAGGTTGTTTTTCTTTATTTATGTTATTACTCAACATTTTTGAGATTTTAGCGTTTTGATGAAGATTAGCTTCTATATCAGATGTTATTCCTGTGATTGAAAGTTATATAGGCAATGTGAGCTAGTTTAGGATTCAGGTGTAATATGAAGTTGTCAAATTGTATGATTTTTAATTAGTTTCTGGTGTGTTTTTTTAGATATGCGTTGCTAATTATATTGTTTTTTCACACTTGTTGATTGAGCAGGGGGCTCATAAATATACAGGCATTGTTGAGGATTGTTGTTGTGATTACGAGACGGTTGATAGTGTAAATGGAGCGGTTTTACATCCCTTGTTGCAAGAGCTTGTTACGACTCCTTTCTTCCGATATTTCAAGGTATTGTTTGAATATGTTATGTGGTATAGCATACTTTGAACCATATAAATGTGCATAAAAGCTATTTTATGTGTAATTATGTTATATCTTGATTTTTTTTTCTGGTCTGCTGAAGTAGAAGTTATTTAGTTGTGGTATAGTGTGACCGTGTGTGGCATATGACCAACTTCTCCATTTTATATTTTTGTGTAAGTGAATGTAATACAACATGACACTAAACTTAGTTGCAAAGCTTGATTGTGATGCTTTTCTGATGCTGAATTGCTGATGCTTTAAGTCAAAAAGTAGTCTACACCCTGAAATCTTTATAGGAAAATTCCAAATGATTTTGGATTGTTTTCAGCATATGGAGAGCTTTTAAAGCTCACGTTTGTCATTTGTCTTCATTGTAAAAAAGTAGAAGTCATATTGGATTATTGGTAATATACCAGCTATTCAACTAAGACTCATTCACATCAAGTCCCTGATGAGATAGTTCAACTAAAACGTGTCTTTCTCGTTCTGCATGGTCAAATTTGTTGTTGCATAATGCCATAATTATAATTTTTGTATCTGAATTCTTTTGTTTGAGGCATATGATGGGTGAAAAGGGAAGTAATGTGGTGTCTTGAGAAAGAAGCGAGTCCTCATAAATTATGTAACAAAAACCAGTGATAAAACAACTGTATGACTAGGTCAGCTCGTCAAGGATCTTCGATTAAGCCCCCATCTAGCTATAGTGTTGTGTATCTTGCAGGGCATACATGATGGATTCTCATGTTATGTCTTTTAGGGTAAATGAATGACCTAGTCCCATGATGATGCTTATATGACCTCTAGTTGATAAGACCAAAAGTAGTAGTAACACTAGTGACAACTGACAAGTATCTATAAGGAAGTGCCTTGCTAATTTTAAATTTTTTGGATTTAAGATAACAAAGCACATTAACACAATGATAATTAAGATTTTCACCCATAAGATCCTTATTTGTCACTAAAAGATGCTTCCAGATGAATGGGTCTATATTTTCATAGAATAATAGCACTGGAAGATGTTTCCATCACATAAAGTGGGGCAAGGAAGAGGAAGGAGGATGGGGATCCACTGGGCCTTAACATGTTTAATATGTTTTAGGGAAGTTTCTATTGAGATGCTGTCAGGCGAATGATGCTGTCACTGCGGTGTTCTTACTTCTTCCAACTGTTTGAGCCATCAGGACACATGTGAGGATACGAGTTACCTAAAATGATGACTAAAATGATGATTAAATTGAATATGTGGCTATGAGACTACTCCCATTCACAACCCAACCCAACCAAATTATTTATTAAAAAATTAATTTATCTCTCCTCCACCTATACAACCCAACTAAAACCAAACTTTTACTCTCATTAGCAACCCAACCCAAACAACTTTTTATTAAATAAAATATAGTTTTTGATTAATTTTTATTCTATTAAAAATCAATAAAAATTAAAAATAAGTTTTCTATTTCAAAATAGTGTTTAGCATTCGAATAATATTCAGATCTTGAAATAATTTTTGGATCCATGATCGTAAACAGAAAAGCAAAAGTATGTTATGGATTTGAATTTTTTTTTGAATTAGACAAAAGTGAATGTTTCATGATAAATCTTTAAATAAAGTATTTTTATATATATCAGACCAATTAAATGCAGCATGTGTCAAGTTAATTAAAAAGGTTAATAAAAACCTTGACTTTCTTCCACTGACTCACGACTGACTTTACGGTCGGTAAAACGACCCGGTTGCCCTTCGTGTTTGGGTTGTGATATTTTTTTAATTCTTTTATTCCCGACCGACCGAACTAAATCTTGCCGACGGGAGTAGCCTGAGAGTAATTCGTTGAACGTGATGATTTTATGAGTTTGTTTAATGTGATGAATGATGACTTCTACTGCAGGGGTAATTAACTTATGTGTATTAGGACACTATGCAGGAATTGATAGGGGTGCTATACTGCTATAATGATAATAGAGCATCACTGCACATAGATGTAATGGAAGTGCATAATTCACGCAGACAAATACCTCTCTTTAGTTACTTAGTTTTGAGTCCTCCAATCTAGTGGCGTGCAATATTATTTACTTATTTTCTTTACTTTCGCATTTTTTAAGACATTATCTTCCCTTTTAACATTCTCCATAAACCTTACATTTCTTATTGATGACTTGCTGTTGTTGTTTGCTATTATTGGTTCTTATTTAAAGGGTTCGTAAGTCCTTTTGATTGTTAATGTGTACACACATGTATTTGAAAACCATAATAGCTTAATGGATTCCTTTCTAATCTTAATTAGCTGAACAACATTGAATTTACCGAACTGAGCTAATACAAACATCTACCAATTCGTTTATTTTTGTGGTTATGACCTTGGTGCGGTTTCACTTATGACAGGTGAAGCTATGGTGTGATTGTCCCTTTTGGCCTGACGATGGGATGTGCCGACTGCGTGATTGCAGTGTATGTGAATGTCCAGAAAATGAATTCCCAGAACCTTTTAAGAAGCCACATGGTCTTCCAAAAGAAGATCTTATATGTCAGGAGGGAAAGCCGGAGGCTGCAGTTGATCGCACTCTAGATGCTAAGGCATTTAGAGGCTGGGCCGTAGTAGATAATCCATGGACAAATGATGATGAAACTGATAATGGTCATTCCCTACACCACTATCATATTTTTGGAGTTCTGTCTTTTGTTGCCATTGAGAACTCTTTTAATATTGATTGAAATTTATGTAATCTGCAGGTGAAATGACATATGTAAATTTGCAATTGAATCCCGAACGTTACACAGGTTACACAGGGCCATCAGCCAGAAGAATATGGGATGCTATATATTCAGAAAATTGTCCAAAATGTAAGTCTACGGTTTCCGTGCAGGCATGCAGCTAATGTTAGTATGTTACCTCCTTTGTCTGATAAGAGACCCGATGCTAGTTATTGGAGTCTAAGTTACGGTCCCTTAAGTCAGTAAGATTCTTTTGAAAGAATAAACCACCCAAGTTGAAGCACATGCTCTTTTAGATGCTGTTATTGATTATACATCTCACTTTAATGCATACTTTGTTTATGTTTGCATGTTTCAGTTTACAGCATAACAAAAAAAGTAACCTGGACACATCTATTTGAAGTTGAAGTATATATGTCTATTTCTTAAAAATTTTATTTAATGAGAATAAATAATTAACTTCTTGAAGCCACATTTTTTGTGCAGATGCATCTGGAGAAAGTTGTCAAGAGAAGAAAGTGCTATACAAGTTAATATCTGGTCTTCATTCCTCAATTTCTGTCCACATAGCTATGGATTATCTCCTTGATGAAAACACCAATCAGGTTTGTGACCTATAAGGCTACATTTTATCTTTGTGCATATAGATCTATACGCGAATAAGTCAGGAAATCTAATTCTTTTTTTCTTTCTTCGAGCTATTAAATCATCAAGTAGCAAGAATAGATGGATTTCATTTATTTCGTATTTGGAACTGTAAAACAACAACTAGCACTTATCATTTGGAACTCACCAATTAATTAAATATTTGTTGGCTGCAATTCAGTGGGGTGCAAATCTTCAGTTGATGTATGATCGTGTCTTGAAACATCCAGAGCGTGTTCAAAACCTGTACTTCACTTTCCTCTTTGTTCTCAGAGCTGTGACAAAAGTGAGTATTCTTTGTCCCCATACATGGAAACTGCATCATATTTTTTTCAATTAGTACTTCCTCTCATATGATGCTTTGTGTTTTCTGTTAATAACAGGCAGCCACTTACTTGGAGCAGGCTGAGTATGACTCTGGTAACCATTTGGAGGATCTGAAAGCCCATTCCTTGATCCGACAGATAGTTCACAATCCCAAATTACAAGCCGCATGTCCTCTTCCTTTTGACGAGGCTAAATTGTGGCAAGGCCAAAGTGGACCCGAACTGAAGCAACAAACACAGAAGCAGTTTAGAAACATCAGGTTTTACTTTTAACCTTATGTTATATCCTCTAGCCCAAAAAATACGTCCACATGTTGCTAGCTTTCGAGTAGAGGTGGCGAAATAGGCAGGTCAGGTGGGTGGGTTGAGTGACTGGTCAAAGTGGTAATTTTATGTGGTTTAGGCTGAGCTGGGATGACCAGGAACATTTTTTAATCCAAACTTATCAATATAATTTTAAGTAAGTACTATGTCAAATACGATTACAGGAATTATATTATATTGCTATTATACTTGGATTTATCAAGTAAACACAATATAGGAGATTTTATGCATCAAAAATTGCACTTCGAGCGACTTTTGAACCGTTTGAATAGTTGCCATTCAAGGTTTTTTTAAGTTGTATTCTCATTAGAGAAAAAGTATAAACCGAGTCAACCCATTTATAAGTTGACGGGTTGAAATTGCCATCTCTTCTTTCAGTCATGAAAAGGGCTGCTTGTTAACTTTTAAGTTGACTGGGCTGTTTTAATCTACATTAAAGCAATTCATACTTTGTGTTACAAAACTAGGAACTAGGAAGGGATTTTTAATGCTTCAACTTCGAGATATTCAAATATTCAATATAATATAATTCTCTCGTGTGTATTGCAGTGCCCTTATGGATTGTGTCGGGTGTGAAAAGTGTCGTCTGTGGGGAAAGCTTCAGGTTCTTGGCCTCGGAACTGCACTAAAAATCCTATTCTCTGTTGACGGTCAAAAGGGCCAAGATCAGCCTGTGAGTATCACATATCTACTCAGTTGTATGAATTAAGGTCTTATTCTTTGTCCTGCTTGATGTTTATACTTTTTTATTTACGGGATCACAGCTGCAGTTGCAAAGGAATGAAGTAATAGCACTGATGAACCTGCTTAATCGGCTCTCAGAATCACTTAAATCCGTCACTGATATGGGTTCTTCTGCTGCTATGGACGGGTTGGTTTTACAAAATTCTGGCCAAGCAGTCAGTTTGATTCAAAGACTACGAGAATCATGGATGGCTCAATGGTAGGTAGAGCTGTAGTTTTGACCTGTGCGTGACTTCATGATTAATTTGCCCGAATCGGTTATACCTTTTTACCCGTCATACGGGTAAAACTAAATGATTTAACTAAAATGGATTCAGATCAAACGGGCTGAAAGTCAACCACACTAATATGTTTTATGTATTGATATTCAACAATTTTTTAAACTTTCAAGAAAAAGGACAAAAGCACCGGTGACCTGACCCGCTGAGCTGTCATTTTTGGCTTCATATATTCGCGGCTTGATCTGTCTCTTCTTTTTCAGGTGGAAGGATGCGCCTGCCTTACCGTTGTCTTGAACTTTGGGCTCATTCAATCCTGTATAAGAAAGATTAAGGGAAGATGCATAGATACAATGTGAATATATCGAACAAAACCACCAAATGTAATGCTGATATGGACTTCCATGTTTTCAATCTGACTGTGGACTTGTAAGTTGTTACTTTATCTTTTCGCTTACATGGAGAGAAAAAAAGTTTTGTATCTTGTAATGTCGTTTAAAGTGGTGGTTTTGTCGGCCTCTTTTGTCGCCAGTCAAGTCAACCAAAGGTAAAGTTAAAATTTGTGTTCCTTTGTTACCATAACATCGACGGTATGTATTTAGGTGACTGCATGTTGTCTAAACGCAGTTTATCATAAATTGACCATTTGCGCATGTGTCATTCTCTCTCGTCAAAGTACAAGCAGTCAAGTCTAAGATTTGAGCTTTTCCATGATGGTAACTTGACCATTTCGCACGTGTTTGAAATGAGCTAAACATCTGGTATATTTTGTTAATACACAAGCTAATAGCATATGGGTATGACAGTTTAAGCAAACCTCGAATGTAAGTCTTGTACTTAAGCCCGAAACTCGTGTCGTTGGGGTTTGACTTGCTCATGATAAATGTTTAACCTCCCACGGTCTGTAATATTATTCGGATTAGATCTTAGTGGTCACATATTGTTTCTAGTGTTATACAATTTGGCCTAGGTGGCCGCTTAATAGGCAACTAGTCATTGGTCGGCCAACCACCTAGAAATTTTGAGCAAATCGGCTAAATTAATTGCTTAGGTGGTCAATGATGGTCAAAGTTGGACATAGGCGGTCCTAGTCCGCCAAAAAATGGCAATTCCAGTGATTTTTCGGTGGAAACTTGGAAATTACAGTCAATTATAAAGGAGTTAATTACATGAAAGGTACTTGTGGTTAGGGCTATTTTCATTTTTGGTCCCTAGGTTTGAAAAACTACAAGGTCGGTCTAAAGGTATGTATAACGTAACAAAAAAGGTCCTTGTCGTAGACAACCGTTAATTTTTTCTGTTAAGCTCTTTTAAAATGGAGTTAAATGCTTTTTTGGTCCCTGGTTTTGTCTGATTTGTTCGGTTACGGTACCTGTGTTTTTTTTTGCGGTTACAGTACTTTAATTTTAAAAAAACCGCTAAAAGGCCCATTCCGTCTAATTTCCAACTTGACAGCGTTAACTTGCAAGGGTATTTTCGTCTTTTTACATGCTTGTCTTTTAAGGGTGAAACAACCTGCATTTCTTCATCTTCAAGATTTCTTCATCTTCAAGATTTCTTCATCTTGTAGTTCAAATCACAGGTAGTTCTTTGTGTTTTTTCTTTGGGTTTTTCTTGGAGGGTTCAAATCAGGGTTGGTGTAGTTCAAATTCTGTTTCAATTTTGGGTTTTTCTTTTGTGGGTTTCATTGATTTGGTAAATATGGTTGAATCGATTATTGCAACATCCCTCTTAGAGCATAGGCCGATTTTAGGGCTTTTTATGCAAGATGTTCCTTTAAGCGAGTAGCTATGAGCCCTACTCGATCGCCTAGGGTTTGGGCGAATAGAGCCCGAGCAATGGACTTGACTAAAGAGGTGTATAGTTTCAAAGAAGAAGACAGGTTTTCTAAGGGTTTTGATGATCGAATGGATACTACGGTTGAGCGAAAACCAGGGTTATGGCCCCCTAACAACAAAGCCGATAACCCTTCGTTGAATAACCCGTTGATGCGACAAGAACGAATAGGGTGTGGTTGGTTAGGTGCTATATTTGAATGGGAAGGTGTTATAGTAGAGGATAATATTGATAACGAGAAGCAGTCATGTATCACGCTTTCTCAAGAAGAAGGCAAGTCCCCACCCTCTGCTTTCTTGCTTAGACGAATCGAAGGAATGAAAAACGAGCAGGCGATTTCAGAGGTTCTTTGTTGGTCAAGAGACCCGAGTGAGCTCAAGCGGATGTCTTTAAGATGAAAAAATCTTGAAGATGAAGAAATGCAGGTTGTTTCATCCTTAAATGACAAGCACGTAAAAAGACAGAAATACCCCTGCAAGTTAACGCCGCCAAGTTGGAAATTAGACGGAATGGTCGTTTTAGCGATTTTTTAAAATTGAAGTACTGTAACCGCAAAAAAAACACAGGTACCGTAACCGGATAAACCAGACAAAACTAGGGACCAAAAAAGCATTTAACTCTTAAAAATGACTAAAATGCCTCTAAGTAAAAATTAATAAAATCATAACAAAAAAAGATATGGGACCCACCACATCTCTTTTTCTTCCTTTTCTTTCTTCTTTCTTGAACAACCACCTGAACCGTTACCAAAACCTCTACCACCATAATACCATTGTATCACCCTTGAACCACAATTAAAATCTACAGAGCTCTTTCATCAATAAAGAATATTACAACAATGATAGTTGATGATGATGGTCGTGTCCATCGTATCCGTCATCGCATTCGATGCTCCAACATCTGCTCCGGCTTCTGCTCCTACTTCTTACTGTATTACCTTTTTCCTTCCGATTAACCGGTCACCATACCCACGCTACCATTACCACCACCATCTCCACCGTTACCTGTCGCAACCACCACAACCCTTGTAACCGTCGCAACCATCACAACCACTATAACACTTTGTAGCCATCACAATCACTACAACACTTTGTATCCATCACAACCATCAACCATCGCCACCATCACGACCACTTAAACCACCACCGTCTACTTCGAGGAGGTTGGGATTTATAGACGTGAAAAAGAGGCAGATATGGAAGGTATTCGAGGGAGGTGGGGATTTACAAAGGTGAGATGGAGGCGGCGGTGGTGTTGTCGGAGGTTAGCAATGGAGTGAGATGGAGGCGGCGGTGGTGTTGTCGGAGGTTAGCAATGGTGGTGTGGCCAAAGACCGGTGTTCGAGGCAAAAGAGTGGCGGTGGTGGGTGTGGTACACGGTGGGGTGGTGGTGGTGGTGATTGATGTAGATTACCATGGAAGAAGTTTGGAAAAAGTTAAAGGGGTTAGGGTGGGTGTAGGGTGGTATTCAAATTGATAATTTTTTAATTGTTAGGGGTATTTTGGATATTTTACAGCTACTTAATGGGAAAAGATAACGGACCATCCATGACAGATACTATTTATGTTACGTTTTTTCAAACATTTGGACCGACCTTGTAGTTTTTAAAACCTGTGGATCAAATGTGAAAACAGACCTAATCACGGGGACCTTTCATGCAATTAACTATATATAAAACTAAGTTTTTCTACAAAAATTACATATAAAAATGTGCGTGTATATATACATAATTGAAAATTACATATACAAACTCTAATTCGATTAATCGAATAATTGTTAATTGGTATCTCATCACCCAAGTAGCACATAGTGATTTTTACAACTGTGTCTGTTTCATAGAGTTGTGGAAGAATGACAAACGGACAAGTTGTTTGTCATAATTTTGAATTTTGATCCAAAATGAGTTATTATTGTTTCCGTAAATCGATTAGAATTCATGTCAGATTTTCAAATTTTGAAATGCTAGGATACCTACTATAATTAGAAGCCTCCGTGATAGACCATTTTGTGATGTGTTGAAAAATAATAAGGTATTTTTTCTCGTATGTGTTGATTTGTTTAACTCATTTATTTTTACATATTCTTTTGGAATATGTTAATATCAAAAGTTATATGGCTAGTTGTAAATTTTAATTTTAAATATTTATACACAAAAATACAAAATAAAAAAGGTTTAATTAAATAAGTTGCCTAAAAGAGTATGCATCTTGTAGAGTTGTAGTCTTGTATCCGGTTTCATAAAACACGATTTTAGGTTTCATGTTAAAGCTTTAGGTTTATGTAAGGTTTAATTTGTTAATTTACATGTCACGTTTATCACCTTCAAATGATTAAATAGAAACACAAAGTGTAATTGTAATTTCTTTGCTAGCATATTGTGATTTTTTGTTTCTATAATATTGTTCTCATACTAAAAAAATTAATTAGATACGACCTTTTATTTAAAAGTAATATTTTTTATTTTTTATTATTTTATTAGGAAAAAGTTCAAATATAAAGTGTAGTGAATCTAAAAAATGTTGAGATTAAATTATAGTGAATAAGTTTGTTAAAGAGGTACTTAAGAAACAGTTACTTTTATTGATTTCTTTCAAGTTCTTCTACTTTTTTAAACATTCATGACTTTTATATACGGCAAACTTTCTTTTTATATACAATTACACCATAAAAACGAGCGTTTTTATCTTAAAAGAGTACAATATCATTATAAAAAAGATAATATTTTTTTTTACTTTTTTCAACTCATATGAAATTTGCTTGTCATTGAATCTTTTATGTAATTCATTGTGTCTATTTGTTAGTTTTGTGTTTTTATGAACACTATTGTTTTTCTAAAAAAAAGTATGATGAAACAACACCATTGTGTAATTATAGTGTTTAAAACACAATGATAAATTAGTAACTAGTTAATCTATAATAACACAAATTGATATAAAATGTAAAACACAAAACTGTCTTATTGTGTTTTTTGTTCGTCATTTTCTTATACAATGAGTTTTGAAAAACACATTGGTAAATTACATCATTGTGTACCTACAAGTGTAATACACAATTGTAAGAGTTAACTTAAATGCTGATACAAACCAAAGATCTTTCAACATGCATACTTAAGTACAAAGGAGGTTACTTCGGAAGATTTGAAAACTGAACTAAGAAATTCTCTAAGTGTCAAATCTTCTGAAGCCAAAGACCATTTCTTCCGAAGACAAAGATGAAGTCTTTCGAAGCCAAGAGACTGACTTCTTCCGAATACAGAGAAGACATGTTTTCTCTGACAATGCTTTTGACAAAATTGAACTACTTTTCACTGCAATCTCTGAATACTCACCAACTTATACAAGTTGGTGATATCTCTATACTTTTATCAACTGTAGATTAAAGTCTCTGATTCTGTAACTTTATACTTTTATACTTTTTATAATATATTAGGATGTGAGCTATAACATGTCATAGTACTAGTCAAAAGATAATATGCATTTTGACTCTACATTGATCTTGTTGTCTAGATTAGTATTTTAGCTGGACTTCAAAGTATGACCGACTGTATTATGTATTATAAAGTAACTCATGTACTAGTCCTTAGGACTAAGCCTTGTAACAACTGTAAAATACTTGAGAGCAATATAAATTATTTTTGAAAAAAAATACTGGTGTTATGCTTGTGTTCTTACTTTGTTCTTTGTTTCATTTTCTGGTTTCCAATTTGATCTGTTAAGTGTTGTTCTCTCCAACATTGTGAAACTGTTGCATCACCCTTAACTGGTCCTACAAATAATAATATAACAAGTTTATATAATATATATATATATACACACACACATGCACATAACAAAAATAAACATCAAATGATCTAAAACTTAAAACACAATAATGTATACATATAACAAATGATAAAAAATATTTGACACAATAATCTAACGTATTAGACACAATAATCTTATGTAATTGACACAATGACAAAAATGTTCTCACATTTAAAACAATAAAGTAACACATATCAAGCCTAAAATTATTCTTAGGTTTTTTAAATTAAATATTATTTTTAGTATAACTCTACCCGCATTATTATAGTTGTTTAAGTTTGTTTAGATTAATACGTTATTAGAACAATCCCAACCCCATCTTCATATTTTAACAAAATCACCTAATAATTCATTCAATCTTATCATCCATCCCATACCTCATTTCCCTATTTTATAGCAGGGATAACACATCCCTCAAATTTAGGCTTACCAATCAACCCTCAAATTTAAGAGTGAGTGTGAATGGTAGAAAGAGATAAAATAAGGGTTATTGGATTTTAATAATCTTAATTTTTTATTTATTGGTCGAGATTAATCCTAACTCAGGAAATGTTTACTAACACTTCTAACTTTGAGCTTAATTTCATTCAACAATCCTTTACTAACTAAGAGTTAACACCCGTTAGTTTTTTGATGAAATAGGGCTAACTTTGAGCCATTTTTCAACTTCACCGCCGCCTAATCTCTATTAGGTCCTTCTTTCACTATCTAGCTTCCATCCTCACTTGAAATCTACCTTTAACGAGTCAAGTTATTCAAATCAGAAGGTGAAGATTGACGGGTTTTAGGTTGCAGAAGTTTCAGATTGATGGACCTAACAGTTGATTTTAACTTTCTGCTTAGTGTTTTGACCGTATAAGTAGTCCACGTCATAAAAAAACTAACAGTGTTAACTCTCCATTAGTAAGGCGTCGTTGCAGGAAAATAAGCTCAAAGTTGGGAGTGTCCGTAAACATTTGCTGAGTTGGGATTAATCCCTGCCAATATATAAAAGTTGGGATTATTAAAATCCAATAACTCATAAAATAATAATAATAAAAATAATAAATAATATTTCTTTATTGAATAAAAATAGATACGGAGAATGAGATTTGGAAGTTTTTTAAAAAACAAAAAATAAATTTAGAAAATGTTTTTTCCGTAAATCATAGAGATGGAATATGAGAAAAGAATCGTGAATGCTCTTGGTTAGAAGTAGATGATGTTTTCATAAAGGCGGTGATAATTAAAAAACGGAAATTTTAGGCGCACCGCCTTTTCCTGGAGAAAACCGACCCAAGCGGTCACGGTTAGGTCTCCCCGTGACCGCTAGGTCAGGTGTGAGACCTAACTGTCACGGTTTGCCCTAACCGTGACAGTTATATCTGGGGATCCGTAGTCAATGATTGGGTATGTAATTATGGGG
>BJCO01434578.1:0-20089 GCA_018326465.1 Flaveria floridana | reverse complement strand
CTAAACAAAACTACTGAAGATGTCTACAACAGCTGACATCTTCTTACAATAAAAGCCAAGTGTAAACTAACACTATAACTACTGAAGCTACAACTACTGAAGCTACAACGTCTGAAAAACAAGCTCTTCAGACGTTTTACATTAATCAAACTACTAAAACAAACTACTGAAACTACAAAAGAAAACTACTGAAATAAAAACCATCACAACTACTGAAGAGCGCTACTTCAGTTGTTGTGACAACCTCTGAAGACTTGATCTTCAGACTTTGTCTTCAGTAGATGATCTTCAGACTTTGTCTTCAGTAGATACTTTCAGACTTTGTCTTCAGTAGATACTTTCAGACTTTGTCTTCAGTAGATGACTTCAGACTTTGTCTTCAGTAGATACTTTCAGACTTTGTCTTCAATAGATGACTTCAGACTTTGTCTTCAGTAGATACTTTTAGACTTTGTCTTCAGTGGATACTTTCAAACTTTGTATTCAGTATTTGATCTTCAGCTAATGTCTTCAGTACAAGTCTTCAGCCTTTGTCTTCAGCTGATGTAGTCTTCTTCAGTTGTTATGATGTCTGTGGGACTTAAAGGTTTTTCTGATCTGGCTCATTGGTTCTTTTGGTCTAACAGAACCCATTTGAATAACCCGAAGCAGTCTATCCTAAAGATTTCTCTTCAAAGTATTATTTTGCGGGGCATAAACGTTCAAAAAATTAAACCGACTTTTGCCATCAGATAGAAAACCGGAAACAAATAAAAAATTGGGGTCTTTAACAACCGAATCTTTAAAGAAGAATTTTCAGTCCCAGATGCTAAGGATCCCTCCTGAATTACCGTCAGCATCAATGCTATCAAATTCATGACCCAGACCACTCCAATAATTGGAAACGAACCCCGATGAAATGTTACTCGACATAGTCTCTTGTAACCCAATAAACGCCACACCATGATCATTCTTTAAGCGATTTATCCAACCCGATTTACCCTTAGACCCAATCCCCCGAATATTGACCGAAAGACAATTCATTGCTTACCACTTTGTAACCCTTCTTGGATGATTGACTTTTGAACTAACGATTCATGCTCTCCGAAAGATACTCCCAATTTTTCCCCCAACAACTTGGTCGCTTCAATCTCCTCAACTAGGACAGGAGCTTCGTTGGGTAAGCTAGCTGGTTCGGCTTCTTCGTGATCAGCCGGTTCATGAGCAGGAGATTCTTCAAAGGGAGGAATAGGTTGAGAGTTAAGGTCAAACAGATTGTTAGTAACAGCCATTGAGTTGTCGTCCAGTGCATTTGACGTGTTATTATCCAGGCCCAATAGAGGATTTAACCCAAAGACATCTTCTTCCAAGTATTCATCAAGGGTGTTTTTGGGCTTCTTGCCCAACTTTTGACTCTCATTGCCACTGATATAATTAAAACTGGTATGGCCCACATCAGCTTTTTTACATTTCTTACGTTTAATAACATTTGAATATAGAGGGCTATTTTGGACATTTTCAATTGGGTGATCAAAGTCAAACTCTACAGCTTAAATGAAACAATCTGCTGAAAAATCCTCCACAACATTCGAATTCTTAAAAAGCAATGATTGCTCATTATTAATCTCATTTAAAGGGCATTCAACACATTCCTTTTGAACCTGGTCAACAACTGGTTCAACCAGGTCAACCGGTTCCATCGATTGATCAACATCCGAGTCTACTTCCGAACCGCTATCATATTCGCTGTCAGACTCTTCCGAAAAATGTTCCGACTAATTTTCCAGCGTGGCATCCTCAGTCGACTCCTCACTAACCATGTTTACGTCAGCTTGATTTTTAGGAACCGTAGTGAAATCGGGCACCCAGTCTCCTGCTTCTTCCACAATCCAGACACGAAACTTTTGATTCCTCCAAACAAGCATAATCTCCTCTGATATTCTCTTATCGTCTCCGACCAAGACACCCACGTATTCGAAGGATAGATCATGGTTGGATTCAGACCTGTTAGCTTTATGCACCACCTTACCAATCATTCCTCCGACGACATTGATAACTTCATTCGAGACCAAATGTAGAGGGATGCCCTGTACCTTCAACCACGCCACTCGTTCGAAGCCGAAGGATTGGCCTTCCCATAAGCAGACTAAAGAAAATGTCTCCTTCATTGTGTTTGCAGCGAAACAAAACATTTGGGCCGACTCTGTATCTTCAAAAGAAACCAAGAGATCCAAACCTCCTAAGTATTGCACCTTACCTAGGCCTGGACATATTTCATTGAGATACATGTAAATGTTCTTCAAACTTGTGACATCAACCATCCTTGTCACAACGGCTACTCTATGCAGAGAAGAAAAGCATTAACCTTGTCGTCTACGTTGATTGTTTTTCCTACTAACATGTCTTTAAAAGACCATTCCCCTGTCATATTGTGTCCACCATTTGTAGTCGAACCTTCCCCAACATTACCTTTATGGTCTGGTATCTTGATGGGCTTCTGCTTTGGAACACCTTTATTGATTTCACCATCCTCTAGAACAAACCGTGCTATGTTGAACCAAAGTTTGTTATCCCCCAAACGAATACCCCGAAGGTTCTTCAATAATTCTCCTTTATCCTTTACATCTAGCATCGAAATAAAGCTGAATCGGTTCCCTCCCTTGTCTCTTTTCCTTGCAATGTATAGATCAAAGATCTATCCGTGCGACCTGACATGAGTTGCTAAATCTAGCCTACTGCAGCCATCCGGAAGATTGATAACAAATATCTTTGTAATGCAACGTTGAACCTCTACCGGAATAGGAGTTTTCCGGTGGTCCATAATGCAAATATGAAATAACTGTTTCTTTATTGTTCACATAGAGAGTATCCTTATAGATTATATTTAGTATTCTAAAATATTTAACTTCACATGTCTCTCGTCTTCTTAATTTTGGCAATGATAAATTTTCAGACCAAAATTATAATGCATAACTAAACCCTTACAATTTTTTCTTTAGCAAATTAAAAATAAGCTATAAGCATTGCTATTATTTTTTACAAACTTTCACTTATTAAATATACTTTAAAAATAATTTTAATTTACGTCATAAAAAATAAATAAGAAATTGAAAATTACTATTTTTTAAAATCATTTTTATTTAAAAATTAAAAAAATAAAGACAGTTTTAATAGTTTTTAAAATATTACTATGGTTTGTAAAGTTAAAAATTTGAATTAATTGATTGAAATAGTAAAGGGTATACCCAAGATAGATTGAGTGTTTTTTTAACAAAGAGGATTTAACTTTATTCCACGAAATGACAATTACAAAATCAAAGCCATAGCAAGTAGCTAAAGCTTGATGACACCGAGAACAAAATCAAGAAAACATAATACTAACATCAAAATTGCACCAAATCTCCTCTTCTATACTTCTATACTTTGAGTTTCATCCACATGAAAGATAATTTTTTGATTTTTTCAGTCAACCTTGGAGCACCTTTAACTTTACCATTAAATATTTTTTTGTTCCTTTGAATTCATATACACTAAAGTGTTGCCAAGCAAATCACCTACACCACATTCTTCCGTTTATTGTCACCCAAGGAGTCTTGAAAAGAGAATCATTAAATTCTAGATTGTCATAAGATACCAGGAGACTTCTTCTACACCAAATCCCAATATGCCACCATATTTTGTTGTTCCTTACAAGTGCTGCCAATGCTAGGATGAATCCATCCAATGCCTGCCATATGAAGATGTTAGCTTTTGGAGAAGCCTAATTGATCCATACGTAAAAAACCCTTGGCCTAATATGATGACCATCAAGCTCTATTTCTTCTTTTATGATTGTGACGCATAAATCTAAACCTTTATCATTCTTCCATTTCCACCGGCCTTTCCTTTCGTTTATTTTGCAAGATGATACCAAATTCATAAGTGCTCCAAGCTCCATTAATTCCTCCTCGGATGATGGCTATTTTCTCCATTCCAAATGATGCCACGTTGATGCTCTATAAAGTTTATAGTAGTTACGAATTTTGGCCTTTTTATCTGTTGCACACTTGAAATACAAAGAATGATTTCACATTAGAATCCATTTTTGGACCGATTATCGATCCAAAAATGTGTTCCCTCACCTGACATCATTGTACTTTGTAGTATCTCGTGTGTATCAATGTTGTAGCATACCAATTTCTTCTCTACTTCTCCAATAGATTTCCAAGTACCCGCATGATTGGAATAGTTTTGAAGTGCTTATTTTCCCCATGAATAGCATTGATTACCCTTGCCCATAATTGTTGTAACCCCTTGTATATTTGGTACATAAAATAATAACTTTGGAAACATAAGCATTAGAAATGAAAATTTTAGAGAATTAGGATTTTGACCCTAGTCACAGACCTTGATCAGAAAGTCTAACGGTTTATCATGACTAAACTAGGTGTTTTAAGGATTCGGATGGTATAAAATACCATGAAATGACACGTGTCATGATGATGAGGAACGAAAGGATGAAACGTATTATCCTACAGTGACACGTGTTTGATGAAATGGCTTCTAAAATCAAGGTGTATTTCTCTTTATAATTGGCCGAGAATATTCTCAACCGCCTAGGCTGCCACGCAGACTACTATCACCTGGTGACAGCTCATGATGGTGGGCTTGACCAGGTTATAAAAGCATTCATTCTCCATGTGAATTACTACACATATTCTTCTTTTCCTCTACACCTTTTAGCCTAATACCCCGTTAAAGCTTAGGACTTGTTGGGGAGGTGATATCAGGATCTTAGAAATTGTAAGCCATAACACTAAGCGACTATTAAGGTGAACATGTTCCTAAACATGATTCAAATGATATATTTATTTGCACAAACAAACATACCAAGTATGTCCCACTAAAAGTAGGGTCTGGGAGGGATAGGTGATGGCCAGTCTTTCCTCTATCTTGGGAGACAGAGAGACTGTAAGGCCCCGATCCCGGAGACCTCACAGTTGGTCAATCATAGCATTATACATATAAAACATTAAATATTTTATATATTAAGCAGCGGAAATACGTTAACAAAAACCATCCATTTCATTAATAAATACTGTTGTTGAGCAATTCAATATTAGTCATTGGTTACAAAAAGATTGTTTAATTACATTACAAAACAACAATATCATAAAATAAGAATGGATGTCAGTCTTTCCCCGCCGAGTAGCTTCACCCTCGTGCCATCCTCGGCAATCATTACCTGCCAACTGAAAATATATAAAAGTCAGTATTGCTGAGTGAGTTCTAGTTTTAAAAACGTTAAAATACCTTGAATAGCTTATATATGAAAATACTCTTCTTCATAAAACACTTTCTTTACTTTCGTTCGTGAGCATTCATCATAGGTATAACCATATTCATTACCATACTCATTCTTTCATTTCGTACTTTTATCATTATCTTTCACTTTCTTTTGGGACCAATATGCAATACCCCGAACATTGTGGACGAAGCTGATGCTGGGCCCGAGGTCTATAAATAGACCCTGGACATTGTGCATGAAGCTTGACCCAGTCACCTAGGGTATGCTACAAGGGTCCCTGTCAATCTCAATGATTGACCCTGTGTGTGTCCTTTGGGGTAGCTAACCCACATCACAGTTGAGCTAAGAACAACATGGTCGTGCACCTTCATTCATTTTGCTTACAAGTCTTTCATTCTTTCATTTATGTTCCACTTTTCATCATCATTAATCTTTTGCTTTATTAATGATAATACTTTACGTTTACGATCATAATCACACCACGTAAAGTCATACAATATAATATAATATGGAACATAAGAACAGGCCATAAACATGCACAATAATGACAATAATGACCCTAAAGTCAAACTAGGGTCAAACCCTAATGATTTTGTTTTTCTCCAAAATTTCAAAAAATATTCTAAGTGTTGGGCGCATGGGAACTATCCAGACACATGAGTTCTGCTTAGGCGCATCAACACTATGCGGGCGCATGGTCTTACACTTAGCTATTTTTTACTAAGTCCTAGGCGCATGAGCTATTCAGGTACATGAATTTTACACTTAGGCGCCTGAGAGAAGTGTTAGGCGCATGGGAAACTCCTAGGCGCATGGGAAACTCCTAGGCGCCTGGGCACTATTGGGGCGCATAACCCCAGTACTTAGGTGTCTTGCCAAAATTCTAGGCGCATGAACTACTGTTCAGGCGCACGACCTACACTTAGTTATTCTAAGGCATAAACTTAGGCGTATGGGGTACTGTTTGGGCCCATGACATACACTTATATATTTTTAAAGAAAATTCAGGCGCATGATCGTTATGTAGGCGCATGAACCAACTGTTTAACATGTTTCTAAGTTGTTTCCAGCCCTAAACATCATACTAACCTGTGTTTAAGCTTATTATAACCATTCTAAGCATAAACATCACATAAACAACCAATAATCACCATCATATATTCATTAAACATGCGGTATATATAATAATAATTGTAAAACCCATTTTAATACATTTTAGCCCCAAATAAGTTGTAAAACATGTAGAAACCGAGGTAGAACTCACCTTATGTAGTGTTCAAGTAAAACTCCACCAAACTTGAAAACACCTAGAGTTCAACCACCTAAAACACAACCAACAAACAACCAAGAACAAAGAACACATAAAAATCGGTTCTAAGGTTGGAAAACCCAACAAAATCGAGTCAAAACACAAGAAACACTTACCAAAACCTAAAATCTTCTTCTTCTTCTTGTAACCGAGAGAGAGAGTTTTCATTTCTCTCAATTCTTCTTTTTGGTCGACAAAAAGTAGATGGTTGACATATATGGGCGGCCATACCCATAATATATTAAAATATTGGGTTTTGTACTATTCTTACACTTTGACCCCCTTCACTTATGCTCTTTTTTTAAAGATACTTTTATTTCTCTTTTATTTTGATGAAGTTTTTGGGTGTTACAAGTCTACTCTCCTTAAAGAGGTTTCGTCCCCGAAACCTGTCACTCTCTAAATAGTTGTGGGTAATGTTGCCTCATTTCCTCTTCTGTCTCCCACGTAGACTCAGATCCTTGCCTGTGCTTCCACTGTACACGCACCAATGGAACCACTTTATTTCTCAACCTCTTCTCTTTCCAATTAATAATTTCCACTGGTTGATCCATGTAATTGAGTCGTTCATCAACCTCGATATCCTCCAGCGGTACAACCATGTCTTCATCAGCTAAGCACTTTCTTAGATGAGATACATAAAATGTAGGATGAATTCCACTTAACTCATCTGGCAATTCTAATCGATAGGCCACCTTTCCTACTCGTGTGATGATTCAAAAAGGTTCTATGTATCTTGGGCTTAGCTTACCCCTCTTCCTGAACCGGGTGATCCCCTTCCATAGTGAGACCTTCATCATGACTCTATCACTCACGTTGAACTGAATCGGTCTCCGCCTTTTGTCAGCGTACGACTTTTGTCTATCTTTCGTCGTCTTCATGAAGGCTTTGATCTTTTCTAACTTCTCAGTCGTAGCCTCAATCACCTTGATACCTCCTAACTACTTCTGCCCAATGTCTCCCCAACATACAGGCATCCTACATCTCCTACTGTATAGCATCTCGTATGGTGGCATGCCAATACTGGCATGATAATTATTGTTATATGAGAATTTCGCTAACGGTAGATGATCATCCCAGCTTCCTCTAAAATTGATCATGCATGCTCGAAGCATATCCTCGAGTGTCTGGATCGTCCTCTCAGACTGACCATCTGTCTGAGGATGATAAGTAGTACTAATGTGTAGCCTCGTCCCCATCACGTCATAGAATCTCTTCCAAAACATTGATGTAAACCGAGTGTCACGATCTGACATAATAGACACCGGCACACCATGACGAGCTACAATCTCCTTGATGAACAGATCCACCAACCTCTCAGATGAATACGTCTCACGGATCGGCAGGAAGTGAGCACTCTTGGTTAGACGATCAACAATCACCCAAATGGTGTCGTACCCCCTCTCCGTGCGGGTTAATTTCGTAACGAAGTCCATAGTGATGTGCTCCCACTTTTATTCGGGTATATCCAATGGTTGGATCTTCCCGTAAGTCTTCTGGTGCTCTGCCTTCACTTGCAAGCAAGTAAGACACTTACTCACATACTCCACCATGTCACATTTCATGCCTGGCTACTAGTAGTCCTTCTTCATGTATTGATACATCTTGGTATCAGTGGGATGAATAGAGTACCAAGTCCTATGAGCTTCTTCCATAATCCTTCCGCGTAAGTCTCCGTAACGAGGGATCCACATCCGCCCAAATCGGGTTCTAACCCCGTGGGTATTTTCCCCCAACTCCAAGACCAAACCTCTCATTCTTTCAGAGTTAAGGTGAAATTCTTTCAATGCCTCATTCTAAAACTCCTTGACTTGCGTCATCACATACGATATGCCTTCACTCGAATTGGCTCTGTCTCTCCTTTCGGCTAAAGGTATCGGCCACCACATTGGCCTTACCCGGATGATAATGGATCTCACAATCATAGTCCTTGATGAGCTCTAACCACCTCCTCTGTCTCATATTAAGATCCTTCTGCTCAAAGAAGTAATTTAAGCTGTTGTGGTCAGTAAAGGTCGTGCACTTTGTACCATATAAGTAGTGCCTCCAAATCTTTAATGCGAATACCACAATGGCTAGCTCCAAGTCATGTGTGGGATAGATGACTTTATGGGTTTTTAGCTGTCGGGACACATAGGCTATTACCCTTTTCACGTTGCATCAACACGCAACCTAGCCCAGAATAAGAAGCATCCGAATATACCACTAAGTCTTCACTTCCCTCAGGTAATGTCAAGACAGGAGCTTGATTTAATCTTGCCTTTAACTCCTCAAAAGCATCCTCCTGTTCTCGACCCCACACAAACTTCACATCCTTGCGAGTCAACTTGGTCAAAGGTGAGGCTATCTTGGAAAAGTATTGGATGAACCTTCTATAATAGCCCGCCAAACCTAAGAAACTCCGAATCTCGGATGACATCTTTGGAGACTTCCATTGCATCACCACCTCAACCTTTTGCCGGGTCCACCATGATTCCCTCAGCATTACCACGTGACCCAGAAATTGAACCTCGCGCAATCAAAAAGCACACTTAGAGAATTTCGCATACAACTTCTCTCTCTTAAGTGTCTCCAATACCTCGCGTATGTGGTCGGCATGTTCTTCCTCACTTCTCGAATAAATCAGGATATCATCAATAAACACAATCACTAATATATCTAACATCGGCCGACACACTCGGTTCATCAAATCCATAAATGCAGCTGGCGCGTTAGTTAAACCAAAAGACATAACGAGAAACTCGTAGTGTTCATAACGCGTTCGAAAAGCTGTCTTAGGAATGTCTTGTTCATTCATCTTCAATTGATGGTAGCCAGATCGAAGATCTATCCTCGAGAACCAACTGGCACTTTGGAGCTGATCGAACAAGTCATCAATCCTTGGTAACGGATACCGATTCTTCACCGTCAACTAGTTTAGCTCTCGGTAATCGATGCACATCCGCATACTACCGTCCTTCTTCACGAACAAGACCGGAGCACCCCATAGAGAGATACTTGGTCGGATGAATCCCTTATCCATTAACTCCTACAGTTGATCCATGAGTTCCTTCATCTCAGTCGGAGCTAATCGATACGGTGCTTTAGCAACGGGTTGAGCATCGAGTATCAGGTTGATCTGAAACTCAATCTCGCGATCCGGTGGCACACCTGGCAAGTCTTCTAGGAATACGTCTGGGAAGTCACATACCACTGGTACATCAGACAACTATGGCACCAACGCGTCCACATCCTTCACGTAGGCCAGGTAGGCACTACACCCACGTCTCATGTACTTCCCCGCCACCGCCATCGAAATCACCTTCGGAACCGTAGTAACGCGATCGCCGTAAACCGTCACCGAACTTCCATCGAGCGCAATCAATCGAATCATTTTCTTGCGACACACGATGTTCGCCTCATAGGCTGCTAACTAATCCATCCCAAGTACTATATCAAATCCACCTAGGGGCATCACAAATAGCTTAGCAGGAAACCTATGGACTTCTAGTTCAATATCGCAGTCTTCTACCGTATCAGAAATTCTAGTAGACTTACCGATAGTAATTTCTACATCAAATGGCTCAACAATGTTTCTACTACTCACAGGCAACTTAGCACAGAAAGCAGTAAAAATAAAACTCCTACTAGCACCAGAATCAAATAATACAGTGCCATAAGTTTGATTTACTAGAAACATACCTGACATGACATCGGGGTCCACTCTGGCCTCCTCCCGGGTCCTCTGTCCCCCTTCCTCCGGCTTCTTCTTCGCCCCAGAGCTCTCCGCCCTCGGATTTTTGAAGTCCCTGCTCATGTGGCCCTCCTCGCCGCAAGTGTAACACTTTGGCACCCTACAGTCTCTGGAAATATGGCCAGGCCTTCCACACTTGAAGCACATATTGAGCCCCAACCTGCACTCTCCCATATGCTCATTCCCACACTTACCACACTTCCTCAGTCCCGAACTTGATGATGCCAACCTGCGGTCATCCACTCTCATCTTCTTGTTGTTTGGGGTGAAACCACCACACCCAAACCTCTTCCCATTCCAGTTCTTATCACCGCCACCTGTCTTCTTCACTTCCACCACCGTCTCCTCCTATTCATCATACAGCCTACCCACCAGGTCTACAACTGATCAAAAAGTACCCGGCCAGGCAGCAATCAGATGCCTGCTTGTGTCAGCGGGTAACCCCTGAATGTATCTCTTGATCTTCCTCGACACCGGCGTCACCTGATCCGGCACCAACCTCGCCATTTTGTTGAATTTAGTGGTGTACTGCAGGTGAGTCATGGTTCCCGCCTCAAGTTGCAGGAACTCCCTCTCGATCTTGTCGAGTTCCCGGTGAGGACAAAATTCCTCGATCACCAATTTCTTCAACTCTTTCCATCGCATCTTCCCGATGGCCCTGGCACCCTCAACTTAGACAATATTGTCCCACCAACACAGTGTGAGTCAGCAAAAGAGTGAGTGGTGAACTTCACCTTCTGGTCTTCGCAACACTCACTGATTTCCAACACTGCTTCCATCTCCCTCACCCAACGGTGAGCGGCAATAGCATTCCCGTTACTATCGAAGGTCGGGGGCTTACACCTCTGGAATGCCCCATAACTGCACCCCTTGGTCGTCACCCCCACTGAATCATCCTCCTCATTATCGGACAACACGGTCTCAGGCTTTGGTTGTTCCTCCTCCCCCTTGTTTTCCTTGCCCGTTGACCCCTTCCTGTCTTCCTTCTCCTTCCTCTTCTCATTTCTCACAGCCTAGATAACTTTGGTCACTACAGACGGTAAGACTGTCTGCATGATCTGGTGCACCCCGTCAACAATCGCCTCCCTAGCTGAGGCATTCAAACTAGCATTCTCATTCTCCTCACTCCAACCATGAACCTCAGGGTTCTCGTGAGCCGTCTCAGGAGTCTTAGCACTACTCCTGGTCACACGTGGCCCAGTACCACGTCCACCGCGACCTCTGCCTCTATAAGCCTTCGAAGGTTTCCGTCCAGCCATCCTCTAAACCGCTATTAGATCCAAACACTAACACAGTCATTCAAGGTAATAGCTAAGTTTATGTCAAGTATAATAAGTCCCTAATTACAGTGGCTAGTTGTGATTAGCCACTTACTTTACTCTTCATACCCCAAGGATTTCCTATCCTGACTTAATCAGTATCCAAATCTACTAAGAGCACATAAATCAAATAGCATGCGCACATAATACCGGTTAATATTAAGAAAAGACATACCTGATGGCACGTAGCTACTCGGGTTGACATCCCTCCATTCGTCCCATTTTCAATTTAAGTTTAGGTTTTTGAAAATATTTACCTATTTCTCTTAAACTTTGGTTCTCATACCAACTTGTAAGGCCCCGATCCCGAAAACCTCACAGTTGGTCAATCATAGCATTATACATATAAAACATTACACATTTTATATATTAAGCAGCAGAAATACGTTAATAAAAACCATTCATTTCATTAATAAATACTGTTGTTGAGCAATACAGCATTAGTCATTGGTTACAAAAAGATTATTTAATTGCATTACAAAACAACAATATCATAAAATAAGAATGGATGTCAGTCTTTCCCCACCGACTAGCTTCACCCTCGTGTCATACTCAGCAATCATTACCTGTCAACTGATAATGTATAAAAGTCAGCGTTGCTGAGTGAATTCTAGGTCTAAAAACATTATAATACCTTAAATAGCTTATATATGAAAATACTCTTCTTTATAAAACACTTTCTTTACTTTAGTTCGTGAGCATTCATCATACATATAACAAGGTATAACCTTATTCATCATTCAATACCAACTCATTCTTTCATTTCGTACTTTTATCATTATCTTTCACTTTCTTTCTAGACCAACGTGCAATACCTCGAACATTATGCACGAAGCTGATGTTGAACATTATGTACGAAGCTTGACCCAGTCACCTAGGGTATGCTATAAGGGTCCCTGTCAATCTCAATGATTGACCCTGTGTGCATCCTTTGGGGTAGCTAAACCGCATCACAGTTTAGCTAACGACAACATAGTCGTGCACCTCCATTCATTTGTTTGCAAGTCTTTCATTCTTTAAATTATGTTCCACTTTTCATCATCATTAAACTTTCACTTTATTTATGATAATAATTTACGTTTACGATCATAATCACACCACGTAAAGTCATACAATATAATATAATATGGAACATAAGAACAGGTCATAAACATGCACAATAATGACAATAATGACCCTAAAGTCAAACTAGGGTCAAACCCTAATGATTCTGTTTTTCTCTAATTTTCAGAAAATATTCTAAGTGTTGGGCGCATGGGAACTATACAGGCGCCTGAGCCGTGCTTAGGCGCATCAACACTATGCAGGCGCATGTTCTTACACTTAGCTATTTTTCACTAAGTCCTAGGCACATGAGCTATTCGGGCGCATGAATTCTACACTTAGGCGCCTGAGAGAAGTGTTAGGTGCATGGGAAAATCCCAGGCGCATGGGCACTATTAGGGCGCATGACCCCAGTAATTAGGCGTCTGGCCAAAATTCTAGGCGCATGAACTACTGTTCAGGCGCATGACCTACACTTAGTTATTCTAAGGCATAAACTTAGGCGCATGGGGTACTGTTTGGGCGCATGGCATACACTTAAATATTTCTAAGGCAAATTCAGGCGCATGAGCCTTATGTAGGCGCATGAACCAACTGTTTAACATGTTTCAAGTTGTTTCCAGTCCCAAACATCATAATAACCTGTGTTTAAGCTTATTTTAACCATTCTAAGCATAAACATCACATAAACAACCAATAATCACCATCATATATTCATGAAACATGCGGGTATTCATAATAATAATAGTAAACCCCATTTTAATACATTTTCAGCCCCAAAGAAGTTGTAAAACATATAGAAACCGGGGTCTAGAGCTAACCTTATGTAGTGTTCAAGTAAAACTCCACCAAACTTGAAAACACAAGAGTTCAACCACCTAAAACATAACCAACAAACAACCAAGCACAAAGAACACATAGAAATTGGTTCTAAGGTTGGAAAACCCAACAAAACCGAGTCAAAACACAAGAAACACTTACCAAGACCCGAAATCTTCTTCTTCTTCTTCTTCTTCTTGTAACCGAGAGAGAGAGTTTTCAGCTTTCTCTTTTTTTCTTTTTGGTCAACAGAAAGTAGATGATTGACATATATGGGCAGCCATACCCATAATATATTAAAATACTGGGTTTTGTACTATTTTACACTTTGACCCCTTCACTTATGATTTTTTTTGAAAGATACTTTTATTTCTCTTTTATTTTGACGAAGTTTTTGGGTGTTACAGAGACCGCTTCCAAAGAGACCCCCCGGCTCGACATTGATAACAACCAAATTATAGCGCATATATCATATAAGCATACATAACATAAGAGTTTTGTATATGCATATGCATATTCATAAGCAAAATAACCAGATTATATTGTATACATCACACATCATATAAGCACTAGCATACGCCTAACAATCAGAATATAATGCATACCTCACATAAGCAATTAATCATACGTTACAAAAGCAAACACACCAGCATTGGAGCAGTTTTGCGACAGATAAATTTTACTACGATATTAGGCAAGGAATAACGCAGATGATTTTAACTACGATATTAACAATATTAATATGGAAGTTAGCACTAAGGCTTCACCTACACTGGACAAATAATGTTACCCTGCACATCAAATGAGGACTAGTGCATCAGGGCCCACTAGAACTCCCTAACTTTAATTCTACACCTTCACACACTCGTATCCTCGACCATGTGCTCGGAGATGTCAACTCTACCATATCCCCACTAATTATCTCATCCCAGGTCAACTTCGATTTTTCTCTACTCCTCTTACCATCTAAGGTAATGCAATCTACTGCTCTAACTGGCGCTGATATCTGTCTCCTCTTCACGTACCCAAACCATCTTAATCTTCCCTCTCATATTTTATCCGTCATACAAGCCACCTCTAGCATCTGCCAGAAGACGTCGTTCCTTATCCAATCCAACCTTGTATGACCACACATCCACCTTAGCATTCATATTTCTACGACCTCCATTTGTCTCTTGTGTTTCTTCATAGCCTAGCAGTCGGTTCCGTATAACATAGACGGACGAACTGCCACTCTATATAGTTTTCTCTTTAGTCCTGTTGGGAACCTCTTATCACACAAGATCCCTGATGCTCCTTTACACTTGCACCATCCTGCCTGAACACGATAGGCTACATCAATGTGTATCTCTTCGTCATCCTAGACGTACGAGCCTAGATATTTGAACCTAGATGTTTGTGGGACCGCCAAGCCCTGAATACTAATTTGGGTGTCCTCTTCATTCGCTCCACTAAAGTTACAGTGCATGTATTCTGTCTTAGAGCGACTTATCCTTAAGCATTTGCTCTCTAGTGCCGCTCTCTATTGTTCTAACCTATCATTCAACATCATTTTAGATTCTGATATTACAATAATATCGTCTGCAAACAGCATGCATCACGGGACTAGCTTCTGTATAGACTTGGCTATCTTATCCAATACTACTGTAAAGAGAAATAGGATAAATAATTATCCTTAGTGAAGTCTCACTTCCACTAAAAAGAATTTTATGTCTCCGACTTGAGCTCGCACACACGTTTTTGCCCCATCATACGTATCCTTGATTAACTTGATATATCTCTCTGGTACCCTTCTATCCCGTAGACTTTCCCAAATGAGTTATCATGAGAACCGTCATAGGCTTTTTCTAAGTCAATGAAAACCATATGAAGGTCCCTATTCTTTTCTCTATATTTCTCCATTAGCCTCCTTATTATATGTATGGCTTTTGTTGTAGAGCGTCCGGGTATAAATCCAAATTGGTTTATCGCTATATGAGTTTAATGTCTGATTCTCATGTCTATAACTCTTTCCATAGTTTTATCGTATGGCTCAAGAGCTTTATTCTCCTGTAATTTGTGCAACACTAGGCATCTCCTTTTTTTCTTATATATGGGGACTATAACACTACTCCTCCACTAATCCGACATCTTTTCGGTGTTGAGGATAATGTTGAATAGCTCTGTTAACATTTGCAGCCCCTCTTCTCCCAGACACTTCCACACTACAATAACAGTTATTTCGTTACGTTGTTCGGGTTGTTTGATCGATCTCTGTGTTTGTTGATTAGGGTTCATTATGTTAAAGAGGTTATGAAAATAAGCTTTCCATCTTACCTTGATGTCCCTCTCCTTCACCAAGACCTTTCCATCCTCAGCCTTTATAAACCTCACCATTCCCAAGTCCTGTCTTCTATGTTCTCTAGCTTTGGCGATCTTAAACATGTCATGTTCTCCTTCTTTCATCTCTAGGTGCTTGTACATCCTCTTATAAGCTATGTTCTTTGCCTCTGACACTGACTTTTTCGCCTCTCTTTTGGCCTTCTTGTAGTTATCTTTTAGTTGTATTCGTTCTTCCTCGTCATCACAACGTAAAAGCTCTTTAAAGCTTTGTTGTTTAATTCTTATTCTCTCTTGTACGTCTTTATTCCATCACCAGGATTCCTTATGACTGATTGTCCTACCTATTATAATTGTAAGCGTTTCTTTAGTTGGGTGCATGACTGTAGTGGCCATGCCCTCCCACTTTTGGTTTGCGTCTTCCTGTGGCCCAGTCTGGGTCATTGGTATGAACTTATCTTTAAAGATGGTAATCTTCTCATCTTTCAGTTGCCCCCATCTGATTGTAGGTCTAATTCTCTTACGTGCTTCGACAATTTCTCTCTTCAGGCGTAGATCCACCACCAACATATGATGTTGAGTCACTACTGTCTCATCCGGGATTGCCTTACAGTCCTTCCATGAACTATGGTCTTCTCTTCTCATTAGCAAATAGTCTATCTGTGTGTGTCTCTCGCCACTGCTAAACGTGATTAAATACGAGTCTCTTTTCTTGAAAAATGAATTTATAACGCCTAGGTAATGCGCCAATGCAAAGTCAAGCAGCTCCCTACCACCATCATTCCTAAGACCATACCCATAGCCTCCATGCACCAAAGGGAAGCGTTCATAAGTTTATCAATATACCCGTCAAAATCAACTCCGATGCAAATTTTTCCTTCCAAAGGTATGTCCCTCATAAGTTGATCTAAACTCTCCCATAATTTTTTTCTTTTCAGTTCTCCTAATCCAATCTGTGGTGCATATGTGCTAACTACCGTCACTACTTCTTCACCTATTATTATTTTAACAACATGAGCCTATCATCATACCTTCTTACCTCTACTACATTCTCCTGAAGTTCTTTACTAACTAGGAAGCCCACCCCATTTTTTATTCCATCAGATCCTGAGTACTATAGTTTGTATCTATTGCACTCCGACGCTCTCCTGCCCCGTCATCTAGTCTCTTGAAGGCATGCTATATGTACCCTACGTCTCTTTAGTCATCTACTAGCTCTAATAGCTTACTACTTAAAGTTCCTACATTCCAAGATGCTAATCTTAATCTATAACTCTTTTTCCCTCTAATTGCACTTCTCGTCACCGAACAAGGTCTTGGAGTTACATAATAACTTCTCCTATCTATTTTAACTCCCTGTCCCATCCTAACAAACTCAAATCAGGATCCACCATAACAGGTGATACACAAATAAACAAGAATAATCAAATTAAGCCTATCACCGATAATAAGGGGACGACTCTCCCTATTTTAATTCACGTTGGTACTCCTAACTCAGCCAAACAACAGTAATGTAAATAGTGAAGAAGAAACTAAATAGAATAAGAAGAATAAAACAACACTAAACCTAGGTAATCAAGAAGAAAGTCAATAGAATAAAAAGATGCAGAGAGGGATGGAACGATCTTACCAGAAAAGTAACTCGCCACCACCAGATGAGAGCACACAAGTTACAGAGAAATAGAACATGACGCTTTGATGACTAACAGATGAGAACACACAGGTTACCATTTCTTTTGTAGTTTCTTCCCAAATGCAACGTGAAACCTTGTGAACCAGAACTTAAATCGGTGATGTAATGATAGTCAATATCAAACCAGAAACCAGCAAGTTCTTGATGAAGGAACTGTAGGTTCAGCTAAATTACAACCATCAAGTAAGAAACTCAACCAAATCAACAGCAAGCAACTGTACCTAAAAGCTCCCTTGTATAAAAAGATAGATTCAACCACAACCATAAATCCTAACTCAAAATCACCAAATCAAGATGGGTTTTGATGCACAAAACGAATCCCTCCTGTTGAAACCCAACTAAATCAGCAGCAAGATGGGTTTTGATTTCCTAGAAGTCAAAACCCTCCAAATTTAGAACCTTAAATTCGGACTGAAAATCGCCGATTACTCAAAAACGAATGGAAATCTATCAAATAAAACCCTACGTTGTGTTCCTCTTTAAAAAAACACACAAGTTAGACACAAGAATCACCTGATTTGGTTAAGTTTTGATGATTTGGGAGAGGTTTGAAGGTTATCGGGGGGTTGTTCCTCCGGTGGTTGTTGCGACGGTGGAAAATCGGGGAGTTGTTCCGCCGGTGGTTGTTGCGACGATGGAGAAATCGGGGAGTTGTTCCGCCGGTGGTTGTTGCGACGATGGAGAAATCGGGGAGTTGTTCCGCCGGTGGTTGTTGCGACGGTTTGTTCCGTCGGTGGTTGTTGCGACGGTGGAGTAATCTTCTAAAATGGAACTCAAAACAAAGGTAATGATATCAAGAACGGGAACAATTTGCATTCTCTTAACATCATTCAGATAATCACTAGTGAACGCCAAGTTAATATTGACGGTCCACATACAATATCTATGTGCACAAGCGTTTATAAAATATTTTTTTGGCATGTCTATAAAATGTTGATTTTTAAAATCATATGGATTGATAAAAACCAACATGTGACTATATTAAATTTATTAAGCAGGGATTTAAGTGACCATGACACGTTATACGTATATCAATTGAGGATACATGCTTTGATGGATAATTGTGTGTTATGCCATAATGCGATTGAATTTATTCAAAATATGTGAACCGGATTAGTTTACTGTATACCAGCTACTCTATACGGGTCTTGTCAACAAATGAAACAATTGTAATACAAGTTGTCATAATGGATAACAATGTGTTGATTCGGTGGCGGACTTACCTTATGTGGGGAGGGGTCAACCGACCCCGCAGAATTTTTTTTATTTGTAACGTGTATTGACGTTTTTCAATTGACCCCGTGTATTTTTCAACTTCGACCCCTATGAAAAATATTTATGACCCCTATGAAAAAAATTTATGACCTCTACGAAAAAAATTACGACCCCGGAGAAAAAATTTCTGAGTCCGCCACTGTGTTGATTTGTATTTGGATTCAACCCTTAGTGTTGAAATTCCATCTATGTGAGGATTTGATTATCTGAACAATTAGTAGAATTGATCATCTCAATTTTGAGACATAACAAGTTTTGATATAAGGAATGAGAATCAACAGATAAAGTTGATTATTTACGAAAAGTCAAAAACATTCTAATTGACTTCCCCTAAATTTAAAACTACGACTAAATTTCAATTAATAAATTAGGACCCTTTTGCATGAGGATAGGCCGGGGTGGCACAAATCCAGAGTGTGAAAACTATGATCTGTACTCTTTGAACCTCGTATACTATTTACTTAACAAGGCTACATTCATTTCTTTTTATTTCAACTACTCCAATTAAGCCCTTCTCTTCCTTTGTATATAAATAACTAATTTTTTTCCTAAGCAACCCATTTTATCTTCTTATTATTGGCTCTCCATCCCATAAAAACTTTCTTCTAATGCCCTTGAGGGTTTTAAGTACGTCAAATAAAGCCTTAAATAAGGATAGGAAGTAGTTAAGGAGGCTACCAAGAACCACCTTAACCAATGATATATAGTGTCTTTGTCTTCCATGTCAATAATTTCTTGTTAAACTTAACAACCTTCTTCCAACTTCCCGTTCTTTGCATATTACCATGTTAAAAATCAGAGAACATGATACTTAATTATTTTTCTCATTTATTCAAAGGAGGAGAAGGCTTACAATTTATAGGAGAACATTGATTACAATAAAGTAAAGAAAACCATAAAATAAGGCTCGGTGGAAGATGATAATGATGATCCATAAAACATGGAGAAATAATGGACCATAAAGCATGGATATAATTGAGCACTAAGAAAAATAATTGAGCACTAAGAAACCTACTTTTCCTTTTAACACTCCCCCTCAAGTTGAATAGTGGGATATCCATAATTCAACTTGAATTGGTTTTGGTTTGAACTACCGTATTCATGACATGGCAGTTTGGTTTTGGTTTGGAGACACCGTCGATAGACATGGTGCCTTGGTTTTGGCTTTGATTTTGGGTTTTGGTTTTGGTTTCCCCTTAAGTTGAAAAATTCAACTTGGCCATTTGGGTTTTGGCATTCGTTTTGATTTGGGTTTTGATTTTTTTTTTGTTTTTGAGCTTTGATTTTTTGTTTTAGCGGAAACGTTTTTTTT